>JACSOB010000173.1:0-49286 GCA_019677175.1 Bombus sylvicola | reverse complement strand
CGCGTAAGAGAAAGCTCAAATTTCCTTATGGAATTGATCCCGGGTCTGGATATCATTCGTAAGTGCTACGCGTTTGACACGCTGGTCATGCGAAATCAGTCGTAGGAGGACGACGGCGTTGATTAGTTCGGCGTAGATTAGATCTCCCCATTTCGCCAACAGAAGGGAGCGAAGATGATTACCAAAAGTCCCCGTGGTTTCGTTCTTCAGTGGTGGTTCATTGAACATTCTCATTGGCGATGAGGTTGCCGTCTCCGTGCCACCATAACGCGCAAGAAAATGTTCCGTAAATTTTGTCGAAGTAAGACCACTGACCGGAACTTGCGTAAGCCACTGTGCTGCTGTAGCCTCTAGAGCACGACTTATAGTAAGATATAACTCGTCGTCTTGTAGAGGCCTTTTTTCCATAATCACACTAACAGTCGCGCACCACGCAGCTGGGTCGGCGTCCGCGATTTCGACATATTAAATAACTTTGCTAATATTATGCGCAAGCCAAGTATTTGCAGACTCTCCTTTAATAGCCCGTCTGGCCCTGCCGCTGTCTTATTTTTAATCTTTTTATTTTCTCATCAATTTCCTCATTGGTAACCGGCATAAAATAGTTGCCTAAAGGCAGCTTTTCTGCCTTTAACCAATGCCATCATTTATTGACATCAGCCAACTTTTTAGGGCATTCCTTAAAGGTCTCCTGATAACGTGCGTAGGATTACCTTTTTCTCTTGTTTCTATTAATTTTCTTTTCACCATCCTGTCTGTGCTTTTTAGCTTTTTTTTATTTAGGGGTTTGTCTTTATTACTACTTTTACTCTTAAGAGCTCCATATAAAATCGTATTTATGAAATAGTTAATTCAGTTTCTTAATTTTGATGTATTGTTTTTCCCTTCGGCCCAAATTTCATTTAACCGAGTATAAGTATTCCTTAAAACAGGGGGCATCTCGGTTTATCTTTCGATTTCAATAATGAGGTATTGCCTCCACTCGTGAACTGTCTCTTCGCTAACATCGCTTGTTCCCTGGCCCGTAGACGCCATGGATTGTTCGACGAGATCGCACCCACCCCCCGACAATGTCTATTTTAAGATTTGTATCACAATCTTCGCTCTCTATTTTACGAATGGAAATGTTTGCCTCATAAAACGATCTCGAAGTGACATTCATTACCTAACATACGTATATTCGTCCAAACAATCGCGCGGTGATATATATGTCGGATTAGCACTGGGAGTAGGGTTGTGGGCGTCAAATAAATCTTCTCGGGAATTAGCCATTGGTACGGTACACACAGGTGTAGCTTATTACAATAATGGAGATATTACAGTCTTGATAATCGATCACGGCGATTTGGCACTCGCGGCTCTAGTGACGATAGTCTTAAGCTCGATAACAAATCCGCGGCCAACGGGATGACAAAAGAACGTGCTCACAAAAATCTAAGTCTGATTCCTTGTTAGTAAAACGTGATACAATCACTGATCGCGAAGACGCTAAACTTTAGTCGATGAGATCGCGCGAGAGAATGCCTTTCCCGTCCCGATGATGCCACAGAGGAAAACTATATGGGGTGTGTCTAAGGACACGAGATCATCGGATTCATCGAGAAAAGCCTTCGTTCAGAAATTAAGGGAAATTGGCGTAGCTGCTAATTGGTCAATCTCCATATCGGTGGTTAGAGGAAGATGCTAGCCGCCCTAGAGGGAAAGTTGCTAGTGGGAGACATTGTTCGTTGGAAAAATAGGTCTCCTCTATCTTCCCATAGTTGGGACAAAGACTTGAAGGACTTAAGATTTATAACGGGCCCTCAGGCTAGCTGAACATGTACCGCGGAGACGCATCGACATCTGGCAATCATCTTACTCGGAGAATAGGCTCTGCGTGTGGCGAGCTACGGGACAGAGACCGTTGGAATGTTTACTGTCGCGTGCCGTTACAAATATTTCTTTTAAGGAGAGCTATAGAATTACTCCATACCTTTGTTAGATCAAGCGTTCATCCCTTGACCGCGGCTACGTTGGGCGACAGACTGTCGCCCCGAGCCAAAGCTCACTATCACTAATCTCGAACAATTACAATCGGGTTGAATAACTACAATTGTTCAATTACAGCTATAGTAGATTCTAGATTACAATTTTGCGGGATTATCCAAAGTTCCAGAGGCTCCGGTATTCTTTCGTCTCCGACATATAAATATACCTATGCTTATCACGCGCTTCAAAAACGATCAAACTTCCATGTGTTTAAATACAAATGCAAGTGCATATCTACGTAGTTTATCGATAATCAATGAGGTGATATGTCATGATAGGTACTGAAGAGACACTCGAATATATTTAACAATAAATATTTATTAACAATATATTCTATGTGTACACGTGGCGTAAAACTCACAGTTACTAATGTGGAGGATAGATCTTTTCGGTTATCACGAAATAATATAGACAAACTGATTATGTAAGCAATTTGTTAAATATATATTTCGTGTGTGGAAATTAATTCAACACAAAGCACAAGTCCAAGTACGATATATCTCACGAAATAAATACGCGTTATGTCGGGAAACTCTGTAGATACTTCTTATGCGTCCGAATGCTTCTGCTGCCATCGATGAACTTCATGCTCGTCATTTCGTCTGTTTATTTATACTGGTCAGGGGACAGACGGAAAATTTGAACTCGATTGCGTTTGAGAAGACAATCTCCTTGACGAGTATGACAGATGGGAACAAGACACCGTCACACTTCCTAAACTACTAAAAATAGTCCCCAACGAAAAATCCTTCTTCCAAATAACAAAAGAAACTTTAGGACCCTACGACAAAGAGAAATGATTAAAGAAGATCGCAGAATCAGCTACAGAACATGAAAAGTTAGGCATAGAAGACAACCCGAGCAAGGAGCAGAGCACCCGAGGTAAACATCTTCGGCACCGAGGCCCAGGTCATTGCGGCGTCCTTCTTATGTAGGCGTTTGGAACTTATGTAGTCGACTCTTTGGAGTCTCCAAAGCCATCTTTTTTTTTTGCTATGGAGAGAGCCAAGACGAGAGCCAAAGTCCCGTGTCTTTGAAAATGCCGCCTCCACCTTGTTGTGAGCCGTCCTTATTCGTACAGCACAGGTGACTGTGATACACAGACAAGATGGACATTCATTTTACATGCTCCATCTAGAGGCACCTTACGGTGGCAGGATCCAAGACTTCGTTTTAAGATTGTCTTCTATGAAATAAATGCATTGTATTGCGAGTTCTTTCTTGCTTCTTGTATTTAATTTCAATGAATGCATTACGAGTTATCAATTCAATAGCTTATAAAATTTGATTTCCATTGCGCGTATGTACACATAGTGCTACTGTTATCTTGTACGTTGAAATCAGCAGCTTTCACATGATTTTTTGTTAACTATTTTAAACACAAAATGATGCTGTACTCTTCCGTTGGGAAATTTTCCTTGATATTCCCGTGGAGTATATCAATTCAATTTCAATTTGCAAAACAGTAAATAAAATGAATATCGACATATTTTCGCTTTCATATTTTAATTCCCATGTTAATACGAAATCGTGCAACTTACTAATTTTAAGCCTTATTAGAATTATAACGAATCACATTATTCCAGTCTAGATGTATAAAGACAATTTGAATAAATAGATTAGATAAATATCGCCAATGTAACCCATCATCGAACGAAAACCAGCCCGTTCCTATTTCATACGTTCGTTATAGTCTTTTACTAAAACTATAATCTTTTTCTAGCCGATGTTTATATAACATATTTTTCTTATTTTCATTCGTATATAATATGTATAACAATACCGTTGATACCCCCCCCCCCCTCTAAAAAGCTAGGACATCCTATATGCTTGTCGGGTTTACATTAGAATTAGGGTTAGGGGCGTGAAACGAATCTTCGTTTGGGTTACACGTTGTCGTTATGCAATAGAGAAGACATTGACTAGTGCAAATGCGATTATCATAGAACCGGACAAATAACCGTGATAGTTAGATACTCGAGAAACTAATGACAATGATCCTAGGTTCAATAACGAATCCGCGGCCAACGGGATGAGAAAAGGAACGTGCTCACAGAAGTCTAAGTCTGATTCCTTGTTAATAAAACGTGATACAATCCCTGATCGCGAAGACGCTGAACTTTAGTCGGTGAGGTCGCGCGAGAGAGAATGCCTTTCCCGTCCCGATGATGCCACCGAGGAAAACTATATGGGGTGTGTCCAAGGACACGAGATCATCGGATTCGTCGAGAAAAGTCTTCGTTCCGAAAGTAAGGGAAATTGGCGTAGCTGCTAATTGGTTGATCTCCATATCGGTGGTTAGAGGAAGATGCTAGCCGCCCTAGAAGGGAAGTTGCTAGTGGGAGACGTTGTTTGTTGGAAAAATAGGTCTCCTCTGTCTTCCCATAGTTGGGACAAAGATTGTTTGTTTGAAGGACTTAAGATTTATAACGGGCCCTCAGGCTAGCCGAACATGTACCACGGAGACGCATCGACATCTGGCAATCATCTTACTCGGAGAATAGGCACTGCGTGTGGCGAGCTACGGGACGGAGACCGTTGGAATGTTTACTGTCGCGTGCCGTTACAAATATTTCTTTTAAGGGGAGCTATAGAATTACTCCATACCTTTGTTAGACAAAGCGTTCATCCCTTGACCGCGGCTACGTTGGGCGACAGACTGTCGCCCCGAGCCAAAGCTCACTATCACTAATCTCTAACGATTACAATCGGGTTGAATAACTACAATTGTTCAATTACAGCTATGGTAGATTCTCGATTACAATGTTGCGGGATTATCCAAAGTTCCAGGGGCTCCGGTGGTCTTTCGTCTCCGACATGCTTATATAAAATAGAATGCTAAAATAGGATGATGCAAATAACAGAAAATCGGAACAGTATCAATGAGGATCTACCCTTTTAAGCAGTCTAGAGCGAATCAATGCCACTTCAGATAATGTAAACTAAGTAAAGGTGTGAGATTCTATCTCCATTCCACTCGCAAAATGCGATCACTGTTAAAGATTGGACATGTTTTCTTTGTGCTTAGATTTATTTGCGTCATCTTAGAGACAAGATCTAATGTTAAATACCTGTTTAAACCAAAACATACGAAGGACGTGATGTGTGATCTTTCTTTATATCAGCGAGCTATACTGGGTACGCTACCTGCAAAGTATGCAAAAAAAGGTCAGCATATAAGACAACTACCATTAATTTAAAAAAGAAAAACATTTGGGTGCAGTTCATCCTTTCACTAGCATGGTACAATAAATACATAAATAGATAAAAGATAAAGTAAAAAAATGTGAAAATATAACGAAAATATTTTTGTTTGCACATATTGTTACTTTAATTAGCTTAAATTTGAATATCTTCTTGTGCATACTCTTTCATGTATCTATTAATCGTAAAATATATTTTTCCATGTTTCCACTTCTTTCAGTTATTACAGCTTGTAATTATAATGACCCAGATCATCCCGATGATCCGGAAATCTCCCAACCTGGCCTAAGTAACATTATGCTTGAGATACCGCAAATTCATCAATAGCGTCAACTCTACAGAGAATTACGTCATAACAACCAAGAACAGCAACAGCAAGTAAACCGTAAGGACGAAAGGTCGTTTAGACTTATTCATAAAATAGTGGGAAATTAATGGAAAAGGAGCAATATTTAAGGACGAAGTTTTATGGTATAACTAGGAGCCATTAATTTGACAGAGACAACATCAATTCCAATTGCCAACAAAAATTAGTGGTACAATTATTTTGCATAGTAGCTACCTTAGTACCACGTAAAAGCATACCTTTAAAAGCAGGGTTAATTTTGAATGAAAAATCAAACCCATAGGAAAACAGAAAAATTATCCATGTTATTATTTCTAAATAGTAATAGTATTACTAGTAATAGTAGCAGTTTGCTGTTGAATGCCGAAGCGTGCGGACGTGTGTCTAGTGCTCTGTGAAATTCACAATACAATACGTGACGCCCATCCGTCGAAAGTGAATCGAAACAGACATAAACGAAGTGTTTTTAAACTTACTAATGGAAAATCCAACGCTCCTAACCTCTGACCCGAATCATAGCTTCTCGACTAGTTATTTCAAATTGAATCAACTAGCTCAAAGATGACCCAAGTATCTCGACCAGGCTCTCTTAAGCAAAACCATAACTGCACCGCTCTACCTTCTCCGTGGCAAAAGGACAATATATCCCTCCTTTCAATCGACACTAAAAACATAAAAAAACGTAAGCTTGAAACAGTTAAAACAAACGCAAACATTAGCCAGAACGAACAGCCAACAAACGGTGTAACTATCTATAATAGATACGCAATACTAGAATCGACAAACGACTCCATGGACATAGCTGAAATACCAACTAACCAACGTACACGTAAAAATCCCCCTCCCCCACCTATCTTCATTGACGACGTCATCGATATTCAAACAATGGTAGAGTCCATTGAGAAAGATATTAACAAAGAGGATTACAAACATAAAATAAACAACAACCAAGTCAAAATTCTGACGACTAACCCAGATTCCTACAGAAAACTAACTAAGCCACTAAAAACCTTAAACGCAAACTACTACACGTATCAACTTAAACAAGAAAGACCTTTTCGAGTGGTACTACGCAACATCCACCACTCAGCTAACTTAGACAAACTGAAGTCCCAATTCCTAAAACATGGCCACGAAGTAACAAACATCAGCAACATAGAATCTCGAAAAACCCGCTATCCTTATTTTTCATAGACTTAAAACAAAAGCCAAACAATAAACAAATTTATAACATCAATCGATTAATGAACTCAGTAGGCAAATTCGAACCTCCTTTTATAAAAAAAAAAAGATAATGCAATGTAAAAGATGTCAAAGTTACGGTCATACGCAGAAATACTGCAACCATAATTTCCGCTGCGTTAAATGTGCAGGTATACACCCTACTGAGCAGCGCACTAAATCTCCAGAAACCCCTGCGAAGTGCATCCTCTGTCAAGAAGACCACCCTGCGAACTATAAAGGTTGCTCAGCCTACAAAACCTTGTACACAAATAAGTATCCTAAACCCAGAGCCAAAGAGATAACCAACCAGGTACTCAGTCCTCAAAAATTCTCTACTACTTCAATATCCTATGCCCAAGCAGTACAAGGAAATCAAAACAATCTGAAAACCCATAGGGACCATTCTCAAAATAGTGTTCCCAATCCACAAAACACAGACAACTTTTCTAGACTCGAAAAATTAATCGGAAACAATCAGAACAAATAAATAACTTACTATCATTATTAACACTTATCATGGATAAATTAATACGCCCCAACGCAAAATAAAACCAAGACGCATAGCTCTTTGAAATGCCAACGGTCTAGCTCAACACGAATACGAACTGGAACTCTTCTTAAAACAACAACAAATCGACGTAATGCTCATATCTGTAAGGTGATCGTTGGTGAAGGTGCTCACAAGAATTACTCTTGATTTTCAACAATAACGTTTATTAAACTCTTGTCAATTAACAACAAATAACGATTAACGATTAACAACGATCAATAACTGATAACGATTAAAACTGAACTTTTAAGAGTAGACGACTCGTTTCTCTGATTGTGTTTGCTTTGCTTAACCTTTCGCACTTTGCAGCTCGGGGCAGATTGAATCTTTTGGTTCAAAACCAAACAGATTCTTTCCTTTGTTGCCCCTCGATATCCCCATTACGCGCGCGTTTATTAGAAAACCGCGACGATTGTCGCGTATGCATTCTTTCGAATATTCGGCGAAAGAACCGTAGGGATATCAATGGTACATCCTAATGTGTAAGGCCTACCTGTCGGCCTTACGCTTTGAAGGTATAGCGCTTTGTGTCGCCAAGCCGTTGGAAACTTCGGTGGTCGAGTACTGCCACATCTGAAACTCACTTCACCGACAAAAATTACCCGAAAATAAACGGTTATAACTTCTATCATACCCAACATCCCAGCGGAAAGGCCCACGGCGACACCGGAATTATTATCAAAGCCAGCATTAAGCATTACGAGCTTCCATCGTTCCAAAAGGACTACCTCCAAACTACAAACGTAGCGATAGAAGATTGCCATGGTACAATCACCACTTCAGCAGTATATTGTCCTCCTAGACACTCCATTTCTAAAGAAGACTTCCTTGATGCTCTGGACAATCGATTCATAGCTGGAGGAGACTATAACGCCAAACATATCCAATGGGGCAGCAGATTTACCACAGCAAGAGGCAAAAATCTCTTGAATAGCATAAACACCAACAATCTCAATTACCTCACCACATATGAACCCACTTACTGGCCCACTGACACCAAGAAAATACCTGATTTACTTGACTTCTTTATAACTAAAAATATCTCGCCAAGATATGTCCAAATCAACTCCTCGGCGGAACTCTCTTCAGATCATTCCACCGTTATAGCAACAATTAGCTCAACAATTATCGGAAATCCACCTAATGCCTTTATTTATAAGCAACTCATCAACTGGCAGCTCTTTAGAGAAGTCTTTAATCATTCAACATCAGCCTTAATTTCTCTAAAAACAAATGAAGATATCGAAACAGCCACGGAATACTTAAACAACAACACAATAAACGCTATCTTCTCCTCCATACCTACTAAGACTTCTGTCAACAAACATGAATGGCCCCATTACATATTTAAAAGAATTGCAGGAAAATGTAGACCTAGAAGAGTATGGCAGACCAATAGAACACCTAACGACAAACGCAACCTAAATAACGCAACTAGAAAGGTAACCAAAATCATCAAAAATTATAAAAATGATTGTTTTCACAAATATCTCGCCAATTTGTCACCCACAGCTGACTCCAACTACTCACTATGGAAGGCTTCCAGGAAACTCACGCGCCCCCCCGCAAATAATCCCTCCAATCCGCTGTCCGCAAGGTGGATGGGTGCGTAGCCCTATAGAAAAAGCCGACCTGTTTGCTAAATACTTGTCTAAAGTCTTTAAACCCCATTCCTCCAAATCTGCCGCGGACATTACTGAATACCTGCACTCTCCCTTCTAAATGTCTCCTCCTATTGAACCCTTCACTTCTGTAGAAGTTACAGAATTAATCCGTCGCTTAAATACCAGGGAAGCATCGGGGCATGACCAAATATGTAATAAAGTAATCAAGGCACTTCCCATAAAAGGGATTGCACTCATTACATCAATTTTTAACGCAATTCTTCGCTTTGAATACTATCCCTAAAACCGGTAAACCAATACACGAAACTAGCTCCTATCGCCCAATTAGTCTTCTACCTACTTTGTCAAAACTATTCGAGAAAATGCGAACGAATCGACTCCTTTCACTCTTGAAAACACTGCCAGATCATCAATTCGGTTTTCGGAGGCAACATTCGACAATAGAGCAAATTCATCGTATAACACATAATATCACCCAAAACTTAGAAAAGGAAAAAATATTCGACAAAGCATATAAAAAGCATTCGACAAAGTATAGCATGAAGGACTTTTATTCAAATTAAAGAAAATCCTACCACACACCTACTACTCCATCCTAAAGTCCTACCTAACCAATAGACAATTCATGGTTAAATACTTAGGCGCCACAACCACAACATTTCCAATAGAAGCTGGCCGATTTACCAATTTTAACAGCGATAACCATAGCGACATTTGCTGATGACACAGCGCGATTAGCATAGCAGACCCGATAATTGTATCCTCCACTCTCCAGCGATGTCTCGACTCTATGGAAAAGTGGTTTCACAAATTGGGCTTCAAAATTAACGAAAACAAATCCACACATGTAACCTTCTCGCGGAGGAAACAAACCTGCCCTCAGGTGACCACTGACAATATGACAATTCCTAACAAGGATTCAGTCAGATACCTGGGCATGACTCTGGACAGGAGATTAACATGGCAACTGTTGAGGTTATTTGATGTGTAAACAGAGAAACTCGTGGATAAATTGTAGGGTAGAAAATATATTTAAATAGAAGTGTAATTATAAGTAAGAATACAATTTGAGCTGGTCCAGAGCCGCACGCTAGCTGTGTTACCCAATAACTGTAGTATCGTTGAGATGCTTAACGTTGTAGATGTCGCTGCTGGGTACGGCCGCTTCTCTTCTCATTTTTGTATCGTGGAAGAAAAATCGGTCTCCGGTCGCCGGGATTCAAACCCGGGTCCCGAACGTTCGTAACCTAAGGCGCTAACCACTGCGCTACCGTCGTCCGACACTAGTTAGTGTCGAGTGGTGGTATTTGCTATCGAGTGCCACCACAGGCCTTCTTTCCACGATACTACATAACTGAAAACCCCGAAGCCAACGTCGCCTGTCTACTGTTTATGCTTATACTTCAATGCTTGAGAAAACTGAACAAGACCAGATGTAGAGTTTTCTTAGAAGTGGTGACCACTTCAACACCCTCCCTAAAACTCTGCATCCCTACAAACAATTATCTCGTAATATTTTTCTAACTCTTGTCGTAAATATCTGAAAATTAATTTGTCAATGCCTTCACACATACATTTGCCAGCAGCCTTTCTCTTTTCATGCAAATTAATTTATTACAAAAAGCTACGAGAAGACTAAACAGATCATGTAAAGTATTTCTTTTTTTTTTAGAAGTGATAACCACTTCAACATCCTCCCTAAAACTCTAAATGTCTACAAACAATTACCTCTTAATATCTTTTTTATTTTTCAAACCTTTTAACTATTGTATTAAATATTCAAATCTTGGTTTTAGCAACGCCTTTGTACATATATCTGCCAGTTGCTCTTCGCTTGTTACATACGTTACATCAATTTCGCCTCGATTGTATAAATCTCGCAAGAAATGATATCTTACGTCATTATGCTTACTTCTTTGCTGGAATTCTGGATTCTTAATTAATTTCACAGCACTAGTATTGTCTACACATCGCATATACTTAAAGATCTCTATTTTACATTCAAGAAATATTTTCTTTAGCCACATAATTTCTTTCGCTCCTGAGGCTGCACTGACATACTCAGCTTCCGTCGTAGATAGAGTTATACATTGTTGTCGCTTATGCCACGTAAAATAACAAAATAAAAAAAGAAATTTGAGGTGAAAAATAAAAGAAAGAAACTTTATTTTATTCTAACAACAATCCACTTTACAATCCACTTCCGAACTCTAGGCGTGACTTTCCAAGACTGAAGCTCTTACAATTTGACTTTCGATCGGATCCGATTATTTTCTTTTGTCATCCCTCAACATCCCCACCGTCCATGCATTCGCTAGGCATCCACGACCGTTGCCACGTGCTCTTTCTTCTAGAACCTTCGGTGGAAGGACCGTTGGGATGTTGATGGTTCATTAGGCACTTCAGCGACATACATTGTCGCCGAGTGCCGTCACATCTTTATCACCACCGTCAGTCCATCGGATTTGAAGTATGCCGGTCGTGACATCAGCATCGCTAAAGGTTTTGAGACTGTCTCCTTTCGTATATAGGAGTCCCATGTCTGCGGTCTTTTTCATGTAGCGCAAAATTCGTTTGACTAATTTCCACTGATACTTCTTTGGATTCTCTAAATGACTCAACGCTATATATATTGCACAACTAATGTCTGGCCTACTTACGGTTTGTAAAAACATTAACTTTCCTACGGCTTCTCTGTATGGTGCGTTACAGTCATTATTGCCAGTGTTACTTTCGCTCCAATTAGTCTCGATAGGTGTAAAAACTCTGTTTTCCCCATTCATATTAAAGTTTTCTAATATGCTTTCGATATACCTGCTCTGATGAATGAATATTGAACCATCTTTTAATCTATTAATTTCAAATCCAAGAAAGCTCTTTACCTCTTTCGAAGTCGTAATTTTAAATTCTTTACTTAAATTATGGAACAGTTTATCGATTAGAGATTCATCTGAAGCTGCTACCAGTCCATCGTCTACGTAAATGGTCATCAACATTAATTTGTCATTTTCTGCATAAATATAAAAACAAGAATCTGTGTTACTGTGATAAAATTTTAAGTTTGAAATAAATTTTGTGAAACGTGCTGTCCAACATCTTGGAGACTGCTTTAAGCCATATAGGCTTTTTAGCAATTTACAAACGCGATTCGCACCATCATCATAGCCTTTAGGTTGTTTCATATAGATGTCTTCCTTCAGACTTCCGTATAAAAATACGGTTTTAATGTCCAAGGTGTAAATTATTTTTGGCAGCAATACTGAGCATTAATCTAATTGTGTCAAATCGAGCAATCGGACTATAGGTTTCCTTATAATCTATGTCTTCTTTCTGTGAACACTCTCTTATTACAAGTCGCGCTTTGTATCGTTCCGAGTTGTCTGGATTTAACTTTACCGTTAAAACCCATCTATTACTATGTATTAGGTGAAGTAAAAAGTTCTGAGCGCTTTTTCGCTTTATTTCGACGATGAAATTAACATAGTCAAGATTATTCGATTTAGATTAAATATGCGCCGTTTTGTTCGATTACTTTTGTCCATTTTGAAGGCAATTTCATAATTCCGCGGTTGAAGAAGTCCTCGTCCCTATTGGTAAAAAACTTGACCAGCTCATTTTCACAAGCCTCTCTTGAGGCCAGTTTTGTACCATCAAGAAAATTTTGCAAAAACTTAAAAAGGTGATAATCGCTTGGTGCCAGGTCTGGACTGTACGGCGGATGCGATAGAACCTCCCAGCCAAGCTCTCCGGAGCTTCTGACGCGTCGTTAAAGATGTGTGCGGCCTGGCGTTGTCTTGATGGAACACAACACCTTTCCTATTGGCCAATTCTGGCCGCTTCTGGTCGATCGCCTGCTTCAGTCTGGTCAGTTGTTGACAATAGAGGTCCGAATTAAGTGTTTGCCCCGATGGGAGCAGCTCATAATGGATGATTCCCTTCCAATCCCACCAAACACACAATAAAACCTTCTTGGCCGTTAATCCACGCTTGGCGATCGTTTGGGCCGGCCCACCGCGATTGGACCACGATCTTTTTCGGCTGTTGTTCTCGTATGTGACCCATTTTTCATCGCCAGTCACCATCCGCTTCAAAAATGGGTCGATTTCGTTACGTCTCAACAAAGAATCGCAGGCATCAATTCGGTCCAAAAGGTTCTTTTGCGTCAATTCATGTGGCACCCATACGTCGAGCTTCTTCTTGAGACCAGCCTTATGCAAATGGTTCCAAACGGTTTTCTGGCTAATCTTCAGTTCCTGGGCAATGGAATAAGTGCTCACATGCCGGTCCGACTCGACGATTTCCATGATTTTATCCACATTTTCGACGATTGGCCTACCAGAGCGTGCCTCATCTTCGACGTCCATATTACCAGAACGGAATCGTTGGAACCACCGCTTTGCTGTTGCATTCGATACTGTACTGGGTCCATAAACAGCACAAATTTTTTTGGCCGCCTGCTCCGCCTTTTCACCTTGGTCGTAGTGGTACTGAAGAATGTATCGAATTTTCTCTTTTTTTATCTCCATTTTCGAACGCTGTAACACACAACTGGCTTCACCGAACACAAAACTGACAAAGAACCTTTTTGATGCGTAATATCACCTTGAAATCGGTGTATACTATGACTCGATGCGATGTGCACATCGTGAGATATGGCTCACTAAAGACATCTAGCGAAAAACGCTCAGAACTTTTTACTTAACCTAATATCTTCTGATCTTTTGGTTTTTCTACAAGAATTCACGTCTTATTTTCATGGTGCGATTTCATTTCATCATTCATAGCCGTTTCCCATAACTCTTTCTTTTCGGATCTCATCGCTTCGTTAAAATCCACCGGTAATTTTTCCGCTACGCATGTTACTGGGCTACCATAAAAATCGGTTCGTTCGATCTTATCTCTATCTCTCAATTGTCTCACATTGTCGCTAGTTCCATGCGGTTGTTTTTCATGTTCACTCTCTGCACTTTCTCTTAAGCTCCGGGAAAAAACAATGTCGCCGCTACGGGCAAGCGTCAAACAAATACGAATTTAAATTTTCCGGTATACCCCCGACCAGTATAAATAAACGAACGCGATCGTAACGTGACCAGTTTTTCAGTCTCACTGTCGAGCGACCTTAATAACTAGCGAATCAGTTAGTATCGAGCGTCTTAGCGTACATTCTCTGTATTTATTATTTTAAAATATATTTGACGGTTTTCAGTATCAAGATATCTCGTCACTTAAAACACTCTGTTACGACCGTTCGCGGAGAGACGCGGTAGCTAGGAAAACGCGTCAGCGAGAGGCGTAAATTCTCGCTACGATTCGGTTAATCGACGCCGCGAAATAGTCGTTCCCCTGTTTCGGTTAAGATAACAGAGGTGGTTAATTGAATGTAACACAGTATAGTAAGTTATATCATAGTTTATTCTCACAACTTGTAAATGAAACAGTTACGCTGGTGCGTATATATATGTCGGAGATGAAATGACATCGAAGCCTCCCCTTTGGAACTTCGGGATAATCCCTTAACACCGTAATCTAGATTCTATCATAGGCGTAATTAAACAATTGTCGTCTTTCGATCCGATTGTATTTGTTTGAGATTTGTGATAGTGAGCTTGGGCTCGAGGCGACAGCCAGTCGCCGAACGTAGCCGCGGTCACGGGATGAACGCTTTGTCTAACAAAGGCATGGAGTAATTCTATAGGTTCTCCTTAAAAAGGAAATAGTTGTAACACTCGACAGTAAACATTCCAACGGTCTCTGTCCCGTGGCTCGCCACACGCAGACCCTATTCTTCGAGTAAGATGATTGCCAGATGTCGATGCGTCTCCGCAGTGCATGTTCAGCTAGCCCGAGGGCCCGTTATAAATCTTAAGATCTAGTTACCTAAAGTCCTTCACATAGACAAACAGTCTTTGTCCCAACTACGGGAGAATGGGGGAGACCTATTTTTCAACGAGCGGCGTCTCCCACTAGCAACTTACCCTCGAGGGCGGCTAGCATCTTTTTCTAACCACCGATATGGAGATTGACCAATTAGCAGCAACGCCAATTTCCCTTACTTTCTGAAGGTAATTTCAATAACGAGTGTCGAATCGACTTCTACGTAGTGGAGGCATCAACTGGTAGATCAAGTCATCCAGGTGAGTCGTTTCCACTTTACCCAGATTTTGGGCCAAGTGTTCACTAATTAAAGAATCCGTAGTCTTGAGATACCCTGGCAAAGGAACGTTTGATACAATAGTAATGCAAGGAATAAGAAATATTTGTACTAAACGTACATCTCAAATCTTGTCCGTTGCAGGTGTTAGTGATTAGAGATAAATTTTTATGTCCTCGCTGATAGTTATTTAAAATATGATATTGTAATTTCGCACGTTCGTGGGGAGACACGATCTCGAAGAAACGCGCCAACGGGAGTCGTAAATTCCCGTTACGATTGGCTAATCGACGCCACGAATCTTTCGATCCCTTATTTCTTGTGGGATAATAAGGGTAGTTAACTTGAATATAACGCTACTGTTAACAGGTATTATATATTTGCACAATCCAACAATTTCGATGTAATACAAGTGAGTGGTAGACATAATTGACTACGAATGAGTGCGACCTGATACTCTGTTCGTGTTGTCGTGTATGATGATGTGTTGTGCCGACTGACTGGATTCGACTGACTTGAGTGGCTCCTTTTTGAAGACTGACTTGTACTGCCTCCGTCTGGCGACTGATTTGAACTGACTCTTCTGAGGACTGACTTGAACTGATTCCTTCTGAAGCCTGATGTGAACTCCTCCTTCTGAAGACTGATTTGAACTGCCTCCTTCTGAAGACTGATGTGAACTGCCTCCGTCTGGCGACTGACTTGAACTGACTGGGTATGACCCATGCGAATGCAGAAGGAGATAAGGAAGTCTCCCACCAACGTGGGTCGGGGTGATTTCATTCCTGGGAAAACCCAGTCGTTTCGGTGGACCTGTATTGGTTTCCCAGTCTACCTGCTTTTTCCATGATTTTTAAGAGTCGAATAAAATCAAGGACTTTTCCTAAATCCGGACATAAACCGAAAATACTTCTAGCCAAATAGATTGCTTGGCAACATGTGAAAACAATTAAGCTAGAAGTTGGTGGTTTATGGTGGGTCCTTGAGTTTATTGAGGGTCGGGAAGAAGGTAGGTCGGCCGCTGGCTGCCAGGTAACGTCGGCTAGGGTGCAGATGCTCCATGCGACGTAACAGATATCGCGATTGATCGTGAAATTTTAAGTCAAGGCTTTGATGTAATATTACACAAACTAGCCTCGCTATGTGTAAGACAAATAATTAATGGCTGTAATAAAACCGCAGAAAACGAGATCGATGTTAATGAAGTTGACAATGATGTACGTGGTAGCGATAAAGGTTGATAAATCTTTCTTTTCGAAAATTCAAAGATTCATTCGTTACGGGTTCCCTACGTACTCGCGTAAATACAGGCTAGTTAGAAGTACAATTAATTGATCCTAACATCACCGTACAGGGAGTCCTAATAGACTTCGCGAGCGCAGAGTAGTACGTGAGAGAATAAGCGAATTAATTACAGCCAAAAATCATAAGGCCTAGTAATTCACCGTTCGCGAGCCCTATATTACTCCTGAAGACGAACGATGGTTCAGATAGATTGTGTATAGATTTTCGAGAACTAAATAAAAATGCGGTCGCAGATCGGTATCCTTTACCCCTTATTGCGGAACAAATCGCGAGATTGCAAAAGCGAGATACTTTATTAGCCTGGACATGGCTAGCGGGTTTCACCAAATCCCTATTCATCCTAATTCTAGGAAATATACAGCATTGGTTACCCTCGATGGACAATTTGGACAATAAGTTGTTGTTTTCTTCAAATTCTTTTGTGCCTTTGTTCGGTCCATTAAATGTCCTTTATTTGCATAACATAAGTGCGTGCGTGTTTAATGTTTCTTCCGGAAGTCATTTTCCGAACGGCGATACTATGCTGACTCCGTCGAAAACGGGGGTTCTTGCATTTTCGGACAACAATAATAATTTTGCAACTAATACTTGTCTGAATATTCTAATATTTATGTTCTTCCTTGCTACAATTTACCACAGAAATCCTCAGAAGGAGTCGCATGCCAAGTCTTGTGTATCATTTGATCCCTTTTCTAATTGTGGTGACATAAGAAACCACTTGGTCGAAGTGATCTGTACCACACTTTCCTTCATTGTATTCAGCAGCGACTGGCGATTTTAATGTTGCGAACGAATGAAACGAGAGATCATTCTTGAGATTCCTTTGAAAACACGTATGGCAGCCAACGTGCCATTCGTACGTTGTTGTCTATTTGGATGATGTCCTAATTATTGCCGACTCGATAGATCAAGCTCTAGAAAGATTGCACACCGTACTAGATACCCTCGTAAATGCCGGATTTTCTCCTAATTTTTCTAAATGCTCTTTCCTAAACATATCGGTACTCTATTTGGGACATGTCATTTATAACGGAGAAGTTCGCCCCAACCCGGGTAAAATACAAGCCTTGAATTCTTTACCCGCACCGACGATCGTCATACAGCTTCGGCAATTCATTGGTCTAGCTTCTTATTTCCGAAAATTCGTTCCTAAATTCTCACAAGTAATGAAACCTTTGTATGCACTCACTTCCGGTAACAAAAACATAAATTGGGCGGATAAACACAAAAAGATAAGGCAAAAAGCAATTTCTGTTCTGACCGATGCGCCGGTGTTATTGATATTTGACCCTACATATCCTATAGAATTACATACTGATGCTAGTTTGGATGGATATGGTTTAATGCAGAAAGTTGAAGGTAAAAACAGAGTAGTAGAATATTATAGTAAAAGAACTAGTTCTGCGGAATCCAGGTACTATTCGTATGAGTTGGAGACGTTAGCAGTTGTAAACGCTGTGGCGGATGAAAAGAGAGGTTGTTTGGGTCACCAATGTGGGAAGGTGGAGTTGATTTGAGCTAGGTGAAAAGGGAATGAGCGTTTTGCGTTTCGTCCCGGGATTACCGGTGGACTCGTCAGTAAGGCTATGCCCGGTAGTCCCTGCCTTAGACGTAGAGGGAGTCTCGCTAGGTGCGGTATTTGTATCAATCGCCCGTATATTCGACCACTAGCGAGATAGACAGACTCGTTGTCGTCGTAGCCCTCTAGTGTTGGCGGTTGGTACCAGCGGATCGCCCGGGAGGTGTTGCGCCGCGTTGATGCCTTCGACCGGTCGGCGTCCTGTTGATACCGATCCGCCACACAGCCTCCCCCTAGCGCTATAGCGTGACCCCAACGCTATATAGCGCGATACAAGTTAGAGGGAATAGCTCGTCGTTGATGATGGAAGGCTGATGTCGTGGGGACGAGGTGGTTGGTTCGTTCTGACTCCTTCTGGACGTGCTGCTGGAGGTGATGACCATGAACTATTTGCGATGGCTACATCACTTCCTGGCTTGGTCGTCGTCTCGTATCCGCTCACCTGCTTGGCGTGCGCGTCGTCGGTGGTCACCAATGTGGCGGATGAAAAGAAAGTTTGTTTTGTGCGTTTCGTCCCGGGACGACCGGTGGACTCGTCAGTAAGGCTATGCCCGGGAGGGAGTCTCGCTAGGTGCGGTATTTGTATAAATCGCCCGTATATTCGACCGCTAGCGAGACAGACAGACTCGTTGTCGTCGTAGCCCTCTAGTGTTGGCGGTTGGTACCAGCGGATCGCCCGGGAGGTGTTGCGCCGCGTTGATGCCTTCGACCGGTCGGCGTCCTGTTGATACCGATCCGCCACAACGCTATTAAACATTTTCATCACTATTTGCATGGACAAGCATTTCCTTGTTGTTACTGCTTGAGGTGGTATCGTGATAGGTGCGTAAGGAACTACTGTTGGTGTTTTAACGAACAATAGTTTATTAAGAACTAATTAACAATCAGAGTTAACAATTAACAATTAACAGATGCACTTAACAGATAACTGGTAACAACTAACAAGTAACAATAGACACCGAGAGATCATTCGACGCGTTGCTATGCAAATAGTACCGAGGAGTTACACATTTAACGGCGTAAGACAGACTGACTGCCCTTTTGTTTCGGATCGAACGGATTCTTCCCTTCGTTGCCCATTGATATCCCCCACTAGCGTGCATTCATTAGATGTGCCGCCACTGCTGGCACGTGTATGCTCTTTCGAGAATTCGGCGGAAAGAGCGTGAAGATATCGATGGTACATTGGGCACGTCGGTGTTGCGCTTTGACGGCGTCGCGCTTTGTATCCGGAGCCGTTGGACAGTTCCGTGGCCCGTGCCGCCACAGTACCCCCTTACTGTACTTACTGTACATCTAGTATGGTTCTTGGTGTCGGGTACTTTCCTGAGATATAAAATCATATACAGCACCCGGGCATCCCTAGAGCCATTGGAGTTGGGATACGCCCAACCAGCGCACATGGTACCGGGTACCTATGTTACCTCGATTAGTTAGGCCTGCAGGGGCTTTCACTCGCCTCAGGTGAAACGGGGCCCTTCCCAAGCCCTTCCGTCTTCCGGGACGGTATCCGGAGCAGGTGGGACGCTGCTCACCCGCCGAAGGCCATTCGGGGGAACCATGTCCCCCTTAAATCGGCCCTCTTGCCAGCACTTGGCCACAACCACTGCCACCACGAGTCCATACCCATAATTGGCCGAGCAGAGGGCTCGCTACACCCTCTGGGCTAACGCTCGACCGCCCGTGGTACCATTCTTAGTCAATGGTGGGACTGTTCGCTGTGGATGTACCGCCACGTCTCTGCTGCACGGCTATCCTGCTAACCGTCCTCGACAGAGCCAGATGGGACTCACGTAAGCGGGAGTTGAGAAAATGTACCTCGGCGGCTCTCCCGACGGTCCCACCCTTCGCTTCAGGATCGTGGGTGCGCTACTACCCAAGGCTCCGTGGGGAAGACTTCGTCTTACACCACGGCAAACCTTCCTTGCGGTGTACATAGAGGACTCACGTAAGCGGGACGCTGTCCCGACGGTCCTCCCTGGCTGCGGGAACGTGGGTTTGCCAGCCCCCATAGACTCGCCAGAGCGAATCCTCCCTGCGGGATGTACTTACTGTACAGTGATAACGCTATATAAATGAAAAATATATAAATGTTACAGGCAAGGGTGCACGTTCGCCAGCTCCTAACGCCTATCCGAGACCCGCCTGAAACCAATCAGGAAATCGAACTCTCCTGCCCGCGCGTGTGGTGTGATGAACTCTTGAGTCCCCTTCGCTTTGTTCGTTTCGGGCACCAGGCGGTATTGTTACATTGCGCTTTTCCGTGCTATGGTGTTCAATATTATCGTTAAGTAGAAATGCGGGTTTCAATCGGTTTATGGACACTATTACGTTTTTATTATTTATTTTAATAGTGAAGGTCTTTTTTCCTCGCTCTATAACCTGATACGGCCCGTCGTAGGGTGGTTGTAAGGGGTCTCCGATGGCGTCGCGACTCAGAAATACATAAGGCGATGTTTCGAGATCGCGGAAAGCGAAGGTTCTCTTTTCGCCGTGTCGCGTAATCGGATGAGGCCTAATTTTTTCTATTCGGTCTTTTAGGCGACTTGCGAATTCCGAATTGGCCTGTTGTTTAATCGGTACAAAGAATTCTGCCGGCAATCGTATGCCGGTGCCATAAACCATTTCGGCTGCCGTCGCGTTTAGGTCCTCTTTAATAGCTGTTCGTATGCCTAATAGAACTATTGGCAAGATATCCACCCAGTTGTTCGTATCGTGGCATTTGATTGCTGCTTTTAGTTGTCGGTGCAGGCGCTCTACCATCCCGTTGGACGCGGGGTGATAGGCTGTCGTGCGCAAATGTCTGATGCCAAGCAACCGGCATAGTTCGTTAAATAGGTTCGATTCGAACTGGCGTCCTTGATCGGTCGTTACTTTTAAAGGCACGCCGAAACGAGATATCCACGTGGAAAGGAGGGCCGAAGCGACGGTTGCCGCCTCCATGTCGGCGATGGGAATGGCTTCGGGCCAACGCGAAAAACGGTCGATACACGTTAGACAATATCGGTAGCCTTTTGAATATGGCATCACGATAATGTCTATGTGTATGTGTTCGAAACGGCCCGTTAATTCTCCGAATGTTCCGACGGGTGAGGATACGTGCCTGGTGACTTTACATTGTTGACACGGGATACATTGTCGTGTCCAATTTCGGGAGTCCTTGTTTATGGACGGCCAGACGAAACGCGTCGTCACCAGGTTTTGAGTGGCACGTATCCCTGGAAGGGAAAGTCCATGGGGCGAATTAAATACGTCGCGCCGCAAGGATTTCGGTACGTACGGTCGTACAAAGTCACCTGATACGTCGCAATATATTTCTACGTCGTGATCGGGGAAACGTATTTTCTTTAACCGTAGCGCGGATGTACCGGAGTTGACGATGTTGCTTAGTTCATTGTCGGTTTCTTGCGCGGCGGCGAGAGCTCGATGGTCCACAGACTTTCCTATCGCTTCGATGCGTGACAGAGCGTCGGCTACATTATTATCTAACCCCTTAATATATCTTATGTCGGTGGTGAATTGTCCGATGTAATCTAGTTGCCGGAATTGTCGCGGCGAACACTTATCAGGATCTTGATTGAACGCATATGTAAGGGGTTTATGATCGGTGAAAATTACAAAATTTCTCCCTTCTATGGCGTGTCGAAATCGCTTTACCGCAGTGTGCATAGCGAGTAATTCGCGGTCGTACGCGCTGTACTTTCGCTGCGCGGAGTTCAACGGTTTGGTAAGGAAACCTAACGGCTGCCAAGAGTCGTTGACGCGTTGCTGGAGGACCGCTCCTATTGCATAGTCGGATGCGTCTACCGCGAGGCTAACAGGTTGCCCTTTTTTCCTCCTTTTAATAGGTCGTTTAGGGGTTGAAAAATTTTTGCGGCCCCCGGTATGAAGCGTCGGTAGAAATTAATCATACCGAGGTACCTGCGTAGTGCTTTAACGGTCTCCGGGAGCGGTACTTCTACAATAGCGTCAACGCGTTCGGTTAGCGGCTTTATCTCGTCGGCGTTTACGGTGTGTCCCAAGAATGTGATTTCGTTCACACCGAATTCGCACTTTACTGGGTTGATGACTACGCTATAATCGTTTAAGCGTTCAAATAAAATCCGAAGGTGTTCGCGATGTTGTTCTTCGGTTTCGGAGGTGATTAAGAAATCGTCTATGTAAGCGAACACGAAGTCTAGACCACGGGTAATTTCGTCAACGAATCTTTGACACGTTTGCGCGGCGTTTCGAAGCCCAAATATCTTTTTGTAAAGAGCTCGACTTAGATTTTTGTGAGCACGTACATCTATCATCCCGTTGACCGCGGATTCGTTATTGAACCTAAGACCAACATCACTAGTATTGCGAGTGTCCAACCGCCGCGGTTGATTGTCGAGTCGGTAGTATCCATACTCGTATTAACAGACCGTACCTTCGTTATAACCCAACGATGGCCAATTCCAATGAAGATTTATCAAACGCCCACAACCCCATTCCTGACGCTTCTCCGACATATATTTATATTTGTATTTGATAAGGTAGTTACACATAGAATTTATCAAATTTTAAAAATGTTAATTGATCTTAATAATGTGTTTTCATGATTTGTTTCTCACGGCTGGTTTCTGTTAATTTCTAATTTTCCTGTTACCATATAATAATGTGTTATATTGTATTAATTATTATTTATTCTTTCCTCGTTACGATCTTGCATTTGTATTAAATATTTACTTTTTCATCGAAAATATAATTTATTTTGTAACGCATAAAAGTTACTATACGTGTTGATTATGCAAAATGGCCGCCTGTGAATGTCCCTAGTATATAGTGACTTTTATTAATGTCGAATCTATTATTTATTTGTTAATTATTTGTAACTTTATTTTAGTAGTTGACGTATAATTGAAGTGGGAATAATATTATTTTGCATTTATTTAATGTGTATAATTATTGCATGTATTCCGATGCGCACGTGTAAGAACTATCCTATGTTCATGACAATCTAAGATGGCCGCTCGTGAATGTCTCTGGTAAAAGTATAGTGATGCGTCTTTAGTTTGTTTAATACTGAAATAATTATTCGTCTGTCGCTTATTTTCCTCTATTTTAGCGCAGTTAGAATTTTTTTAAATGACAATAGTATTGTTTGTGTAATCATTATAATATGTATATATACTATGTGTTATTTTAATATTATAACATGTGGATTGTGTTATTGTTAAATTTTATAATTTATCAATAGCACTGTTTTATTGTTGTGTTTCGAGTGGTTTATTTTTATAGAGTGTTTGCTTAATTAATTTGATAGTAATATGTGCATAGTATGTTATCACCAGTTCTACTGCGTAACATAACCTTATTTCTCTATGCCAGACTTAATATAATTATAGTATAATAACTTAGTACAATATAATAATTTCTTATCTTAATCGTGTTTATCATTGATACTCGGTTAATCGGTCTTGATTAATTTCTAACCTATTCCTATATTATTGACTATTTTCTGTTTCTTTGTTATGAAGTTGTCGTTACCTTGTGCGTGTAAGTTGCCGCCTTTATATAGAATTTTGGAGCTAATCTATACATTGTTAGTTAGTTAAAATATTGTTTATTGGTTCTACAATTCTAATTCTTCAACGCTGAATCCTTCAACGCTGAATCCTTCACTTGGAACAGTTACATGGTACACGTTTGGTATCTTCTGGCTCTTCGTTACATGTCCAATACTTATCATGACTACTTTTACTTATCCTAGAATTGTAAGTATATATATAGATATATATAAAACACTATATTTTATAAATATCTGTATAGTAATATAGTCCATCCACTATCTTGTTTGCTAAGACCGCTTCGTTAGCATCGAATTGTTTTGTTATAGTGTCAGAAAATTTCCTTGGTTTTCCAGTTTCCTGTTGCCGTCTTGACTGTTTCGGTAGTATCTGGTTCAGTATTTCATAAGTATTCACTTAAGTTTGGTAGTAAGCTTCTTGTAGCTGCATCGGCTTTAATGTATATCTTCCGATGTGAGTAACGAGCTTCTTATTATTATCAATTTCTATTCCAAGATGGTTTACAACATTCTTCCCCATTTTAGGTTATGATTGGTTACCTCGGTATTTATTACCTTCGATATCTTCATACCGTCGTATATTATGTTTTGCAAAGTTGGATCCGTAGTCAATCCTCGTGGAGTTCCTGAATGTACATTTCCTTCTGCAATGATTGGTTGCATACAAATCTCGTTAACTTATAAGGTACCTTTTCTTGTTTGCTAAGACCATTCCAGTAGTATCAACTTCGATTCTTCGTACACATTTACTCCAATTCGGTAGTTGGTTTCTCATAGCTGCGATGACCCTTGTATAAACTTTTTCGATGTGAGTAGTGGCTTATCATTGTCATTCACTTAACCTATCTTAGTTATTTCTTGACTCTTCCTACACTTATTAATTGATTTTATTTCTTCTTATTAAAGACCGCTGTGTCAACGCTAAGTTATTTCGTTATAATGTCATTAATTTTCTTCATTTTTTTGGTTTCATTTTCCATTGGCCAACTGTAAGTCCGTTGTGGAACTCAACTATTGATTGTTATTGTGCTTCATTTAGTTTAATTGAGATATTATTGTAAGTCTTTAATAGTATTATTTTCTTCCATATATATTAAGGCAATTGAGGTTAGTTTATCCATTCGTTTCTGCTGACAGTCGCATACTATGATTTACGGAGTGGGTCCACAGTTTGTTTCTGCGAAATTCCTGCATCTACGTTTCCTTCTACGATGATTAATTGTGCATTAGGTGCTTTTAACTTTCACTGCTTCTTAGGTGCTTTCAGTGCTTCACTGCACTTTTAATTATTTTATTGAATTAACATGTTGTGTATTTAAATGATGGTTAGAACACACACATAATAATTTTCTTTTTCCTTTTAGGTTTCTACTACCTGCATGATTCGATAAGCACTGTCACACTTCCTTTGGTTTAGACACAATATTGTTATAAACATTTAGTAGTATTATGTTTTGTATCGAAACAATTAAAGTTAATTCCTACATTTGTTTCAGCTGGCTGTCGTAGATTATGTTCTATGGATATGGACACATAACCTGTCTTCGCACATACACTTCCTTCTACGATGAGTAATTGTTCACGAGGTACTTTTCACTTCCACTGTTTTGTAATTATTTTATTGAATAACACATTTTATATTTAAGTAATAGTTAGAACACGCATAGTAATTTTCCTTTTTCCTTTTAGGTTAGCACTATTTGCAGTATTCAACAAGCAGTGTTGTTCCATATACCACCGTACTACGCTGCCTCATAAAATCGTTCTGGTGGTCTGTTTCGATTATGTGTTAGTTTTCAGTTGTTCAAGTGTATTGTTTGTGGAATCCCCTTGACGTTTCATGTGTGGATTCTGGCAATAGTGCCTGGTTTATTGAAGTGTGTTAATATGCCTAGGTGTTTTATATATTTTATATTCTGTTGTATATAAGATATATTTTGTTTATTGTGGTTTTGTATCTCCATATTTGTTATATATTAAATTGTTTGATATTTCATATTTGTTATAAAAGTGTGTATTCCTATCGTTCCATTCCTTTTTCCTTTCCTTTGAATTATTCATGATGTTATCGCAAGATTTGATTAAATTGTCGAATTGTAGGTTATCCTGATTGAATATAGTATTATGTCGTGATTTATTAATTAATTTGCGAGTCACTTTTGGTTAATTGGTTCTTCATAGTTTATCCTTAGTCGAATTATGAAATTATAGGTTATGTTGTACTCTTTATATTTACTATTTCGTTAGAGTACCTATTTTAACTTTATTATCTCTTATTTACCCTCGTATACTAATTCTCTATATATGACTACATTTAGTTATTCTTTTATTTAAAAATTTCCATTTCGTTGTATCGTTCGTTCGTTTTTAATATTCGAATTGTCACTCGCGTTATTTGTATATTGCGGTTTTCCGTTTTTTCGTTACGGCACGTGCGTAGCGCGGGACGTGACACTACTTCGTTCCTGTTTGAGATATTTCGACGTTTAAACTCTCCGTTCATTCCATTTTCCACGTCGAATGTAGTGCATGCCTCTTTAAGCGACAAAACAAGCTCCGCAGCTCGCAAAACGCAATCTTTCGCCCATTTCGATGAAAACTACCTGTTACTTCGGTCCCGTTTTAGATATTTGAACGTTTGAACGCTCTTTTCACTCCATTTTACTCACCGAATATATTTCACGCCTCTTTTAGCGCTGAAACACGACCAGCAACCCGCAAAACGCAGTCTTTTGTCCATTTTGAAGTAAACTACCTGTTATTTTGATACCGTTTGAGATATTTCGACGCTTGAATGCTGTTTTCACAAATGCTTCCTCGCCGATTCTATTGCATGCCCCCTACCGCATCGAAACAAGCCCTGCAGCCCGCAGAACACAATATTTCGTCGATTTTGACGAAAACTGAGAGTATTTCGTTCCTGTTTGAGATATTTCGACCTTTAAACGCTCCGTTCATTCCATTTTTCACGCCGAATGTAGTGCACGCCTCTTTAAGCGTCGAAACAAGCTCAGCAGCTCGCAAAACACAATCTTTCGTCCATTTTGACGAAAACTACCTGTTATTCCGTCCCCGTTTGAGATATTTCGACCTTAAACGCTCTTTTCACTCCATTTTACACACCCAACATATTGAACGCCTCTTTTGTCGTTGAATCAAGGCTAGGAAACCGCAAAACGCAATTTTTCGTCGATTTTATCGAAAACTGAGTGTTATTTCGTTTACGTTTGACATATTTCGACGTTTAAACGCTCCTTTCATTCCATTTTATACGCCGCATGTACTGTACGACTCTGTAAGCGTTGAAACAATCTCAGCAGCTCAGAAAACACAATCTTTCGTCGATTTTGATGAAAACTAAGTGCTACCTCGTTCCTGTTTGAGATATTTCGACCTTTAAACGCTCCGTTCATTCCATTTTACTGTCATGTCCGCGCTCCGCACGTGCCGTAACGAAGAAACAAAAACTACTATATGCAAATTAGCACGAGTAAGGATTTGAATACACAAAATCAACACACACTACTACGAAACCAAAATAAAAGATTAACGTAAAATATTATTGAATAAGGGCGACTAATAGACTAACAAATAGGAACGAATATATATGTCGGAGATGGAAGGACATCGAAGCCTCCCCTTTGCAACTTCGGGATAATCCCCTAACACCGTAATCTAGATTCTATCATAGGCGTTGTTACGTCGCGTAACACTCTACCTAGACCAGGCCACACACCGCGGGCAAGATGGCAACCAGATGTCTCCGGATACTTACTGCGTACCCTCGATAGTCTCAAGTACCCTCCATAAATCTCAGGAATTTCCTAGTCGAGGTCCTTCAAACCGAACAAACATCTGTTTTCCGTAGCATTTCTAAAGACCATTGTCTACTACGGCTTGACAAGGGAAAGTTAGTTTTTCTCACGTATGATGCAACTTTCCTCCCACTAGCCATTTTCTCTTGAGGGCGACTAAGACCCTTCCTAGTCCACCAACCTTCGTTTTAACCAATTAACAACGAAGCCTATTTCCCTCACTCTATTAGCCAAAATCGTCACCAACAAATCCGATGATTCCGTGCGCTAGACACACCCATCCTTAGTTTTCCTCCGCCACGGCATCGTTACTGTACCTCACTGCTCCTACGACCTCAGGAAAGTCAAGTCAATCTTATTCTACTACTACACTAAATTTAAGTATAAGAGCTCTGCTCTATCGTCTATATCTCTATCATCTTCGTGCGATAAGTTGTTAATTATACCTCTCGACTCAACAGTGTAATCTAAGTGTTGAAATAAACATTAATTTATTTGTGTTAATTCTGTGGAATTTCATTGAACTACCCTTATTATCATAATCGAAATAAGGGAATCGATCAGTTCGTGGCGTCGATTATTTAATCGTAACGGGAACTCACAACTCTCGTTGACGTGCTATCTCGCGATCGCGTCTCTCCGCGAACGGTCGAAACAGGCGTAATTAAACAATTGTCGTCTTTCGATCCGATTGTATTTGTTCGAGATTTGTGATAGTGAGCTTGGGCTCGAGACGACAGCCAGTCGCCGAACGTAGCCGCGGTCACGGGATGAACGCTTTGTCTAACAAAGGTACGGAGTAATTCTATAGCTCTCCTTAAAAGAAATATTTGTAGACGCACGCGACAGTAAACATTCCAACGGTTTCTGTCCCGTGGCTCGCCACACGCAGATACTATTCTTCGGGTATGATGGTTACCAGATGCCGACGCGTCACCACAGTACGTGATCAGCTAGCCCGAGGGCCGTTATAAACACTAAGATCTAGTTACCTAAAGTCCTTCAAACAGACAAACAGTCTTTGTCCCCAACTACGGGAAGATAGGAGAGACCTATTTTTCAACGAACGGCGTCTCCCACTAGCAACTTTCACTCGAGCGCGGCTAGCATCTTTTACTAACCACCGATATGGAGATTGACCAATTAGCAGCAACGCCAATTTCCCTCGTCTTCTGAACGAAGGCTATCCTCGACGAATTCGATGATCTCGTGTCCTTAGACACACCCCATCATAGTTTTCCTCCGCAGCATCATCGCGACGGAAAGTCATTCTCTCGTAAGGTCGTATTAGCGAGTTACTTTGTGTCTGTACGCTCGGTGGATATTCCACATTTTAACAAAGAGTCCGACTTAGATATTGTGAGCATGTTCATCTATCATCCCGTTAACCGCGGATTCGTTATTGAACCTAGGATTATTGTCATTGTTTTCTCGAGTATCTAATTACCACGCCCCTAACTCTAATTCTAATGTAAACCCTACATATATGATAAGTACGAGCAAAGCCTTCTCCCACTCCAACGAATAAAAGAATATAAATGCTCCTTTCAAAATCATCCAGTCAGTCTGAAAAATTCTTAACTAGCCCAAGTATCAAAAGTGTATCATCGCGAACCGAAAACAATACTGTACAAATTGAGTAAAAATAAAAAGAACTCGATCTCCTGTTCGGAAATTGACAAGTTTTTTATTTTTATCTTAATTTTACGCTACATTTTTGGCGATCCGTGCCAGGATCTATTCGCTTCAGTGTAAACGAAATTACGATTTCGGCGTACGCGCATCATTAAAGATCGAAGGATCAGCGGACCACTGCGAATCTTTGCTACTACGAAACCCTGCAGCAACTTTCAACGTTCCACTGCGGTGAAACTAGACGAGAGGACTACGGTCAGCGCAGAGCAAGCCTACGAATAAGATTCGGAATCTAGAACCAACCAGAGAGGAAACACCCCCAGAGACCCCTCAACGGTCATAGCTACTACGGTAAGCTGAAAATCTAGATTCATTTTTAAGTTACCGTGTGAGAAAACCAAGTTTCTCAAGCGTTTCGAGTCCAAATAACAACAATAGTTCAGAATCAATAAGCTCGATTAGAATCATGTCCACATCACGAAAAGGCAAAATCGAAACTATTGAAACCGTTTCTACAAACGGAGCTATGGATAATTCGACTCATGCCATACTCGACGCGATACAAAAACAAATCGAACTTCTCGCGCGACGTATAGAAGAGACACAACGGACAGCCGACAGTGAAAATAAGAAGCGTACAGCGGAGATAGAACTATTAGGCAAAAATATCTCCAAAATAAAAATAGGACACGACGCTACTACAGAACTAGGCCCCCTTATTACCATGGACGAATCTGTTGCCGCGAGAGATAGAACTTCCCCACTATGCGTTCCGATTCGAACAGAAGCAGACAACCATCCCTCTTACGAAGACCGTCTACCGCAATTCGCCTCTGAGACTTACGGGCCAAAGACGCGATAGCATGTATTCGACAATTAAACGGCGAAGACGATATCGGAGTAGAAGAGTTCATACGCGAAGTACGTGAAATGCGAGCCATGTGTAGCGCGAACCCACGCTATTACTAAAATGATCAAAATCGGGAAAATCACGGGTAAGAATGATCTCGTGTCCTTAGACAAACCCCATCATAGTTTTCCTCCGCAGCATCATCGCGACGGAAAGTCATTCTCTCGTGAGGTCGTATTAGCGAGTTACTTTGTGTCTGTACTCTCGGTGGATATTCCACATTTTAACAAAGAGTCCGACTTAGATATTGTGAGCATGTTCATCTATCATCCCGTTGACCGCGGATTCGTTATTGAACCTAGGATTATTGTCATTGTTTTCTCGAGTATCTAATTACCACGCCCCTAACTCTAATTCTAATGTAAACCCTACATATATGATAAGTACGAGCAAAGCCTTCTCCCACTCCAACGAATAAAAGAATATAAATGCTCCTTTCAAAATCATCCAGTCAGTCTGAAAAATTCTTAACTAGCCCAAGTATCAAAAGTGTATCATCGCGAACCGAAAATAATACTGTACAAATTGAGTAAAAATAAAAAGAACTCGATCTCCTGTTCGGAAATTGACAAGTTTCTTATTTTTATCTTAATTTTACGCTACACACGCTTCGGCACTCAACAGCGAACTGGGAACGAATATTTTGCCGCTAATTCGCTGAATAGATCCGGTTGAAGGATAGTTGGGGTGTGGCCAGAAAGTTTACCGGATGTTTAGGTCTAATCAGGATGGATATGGCGAGGTGATAATAATGGGTCGCTACTCTTGAGTGCCACGTGGGACCGAATGAAGACAAATAGCCGAGCTCTACATTCGCAAACCCGTATAGCACGCTCATCGGTGTTGATGGTCGTTGTTATATTCGATGTCAAGCCCTTGCCATGCCTCATTATACGTGTGATACCAACGAATGCTGAAAACGAGCTTGTGAGAACCGCCATTTTACAATTGAGTCAATTTCGTTTTTCCTGGATACTGTTTGTGACAGTATCATTTTATTTTTGTCATTTTAATTTTCCGTTCTATACGTAAGTACTGATATTTTCTAAAAGCACAGAGTTAGAGTTAGAATTTAAATTTAAAATCTGTACTATGTAACTTTTTAAAACATCGTTAAAATTTTTTATTCTTACTGATCTAGTGCTCAAATATAATTGTTAGGGACTATGAACGCTAAGGGAGAAATGAAAGAAAACAAAATTATTTTAATTTAATTCCTGAATATATGTAGCTAGTTCAATATATTAGCTAATTGAATAATCCCTTAAATAAATTATTGCGAAACTAGAATTATTGCGAAGAATACTAGAAAAATCAATTCACCGATGAATACGCCTTCATGGCTTAAGAGGATTTCTAAAAGCTGTTATATTTAATATGTCTAAAGCATATAATATCTAAAATTTAAGTAGCCAGGTACTACCTACTTAGCTAAGTAAAAAGGTCGATTTAATTATCAGACAGTCTTTAAGTACAGACAGTAACAGTATCGTCCTTATTCCGGCGTTTTGCAAAATGTATCTTTGACAAAAATGTACATAGATATCCCATAAATAAGATGATAAATTTCTGGTAAAACAATGTCCGTCTCGATGAAGTTCGGTTGAAATCCATAGGTCGTTGTACACGACGCGTGATGAACAAGGGTTCCAGGAATTAAAGTCGTGGGGAGCATTCCTCAGTGGTTACGAACTCAATGATGATCCTGACAAGGGCGCATGTAGTGGCAGGGGCCGAAAGCTAGGGCATGCCAAAGCTTTTCTTTTTGATTCCAGCAAAAACCCGTGGTAAACCCGAATAATGGAAGTCGATATAAAAGAAGGGAGAAATACTTTCCTTTTAACGTTATGTTACATCGCGTGAGATGGTCCGTGCGACGTCCTTCATTGTCCGGCTGTCAAGGTTCCGCGTGCCGTTATGCAGACCCTCGATAAACCTAAGGAACCACCATAAACAAAATCTTTTTAACTTAAACTCTAATCCTGCAAGTATTTTCGGTTTGTGGATGGAGAAAGCGGATATTTGTCTAACGGAAAAGCAGTATTTTATCATAAACAATGACACCCATGAGCCACGTTGGCAGGAGACTTCCTCCTCCTATCTTCAGTTGTTAACGTTGGCTATAACCAATGGGCATGGCGGATCGTTACCCTCGCTTTTCTAACGAAAAGCGTGAACAACGAATACGCGTTCTTAGTTCAAAAGGCACACCCACACCGAGCTCTTCTCCGTAATAACACGGGAACGGATTTCACTACTTATACTACACTAAGATAGTCAACTACTTTTTCTACGACACCAGGATAGTCAACTACTTCTTTTACAACTAGGAGAGTCAACTCAACTGCTTCTACGATATTAGTTCAGTCAATACTCCGGCATCAGGTCGACAATTGCCAAGTCATCAACGAATCAATCAACATCTCGGACTACCTCTACTACATTCGAGCAACGTCAACATATCTACTCGTACTTGATCTCACCTACAGATCAGTCAACGTATCTATATCGGGTCTTCATCCGTCAAACAATCGTCTACGGCATTTATATCACACGTAACGGCGTAACTCTTCATTGTATTAAGTTGTTGGAAATATAGAATTTATAACCTGTTAGTCACAGTGTTATACCACATCAATCACCCTTATTATCCAAAAGAAATTTGGCGGTAATCGTGTCCCAGCTAGGTGAAAAGAGAATTTGCGTTTCGTCCCGGGACTACCGGTGGACTCGTCAGTAAGGCTATGCCCGGTAGTCCCTGCCTTAGACGTAGAGGGAGTCTCGCTAGGTGCGGTATTTGTATCAATCGCCCGTATATTCGACCGCTAGCGAGACAGACAGACTCGTTGTCGTCGTAGTAGCCCTCTGGTGTTGACGGTTGGTACCCGCGGATCGCCCGGGATGTGTTGCGCCGCATTGATGCCTTCGACCGGTCGGCGTCCTGTTGATACCGACCCGCCGCAGTCCCTTGCTTTACTGTAAACGGAAAATTCATTCGTGTTCTCAACCAAATTTATCAAATTCCAGCAATGACAAATGCTATGTGATTGTCAGTAGAACATGGAGAAATGTTTCCAGTAAAGTTTCGAGCGACTTATCGCCGATTTTCAGGAGACACTGCGACGATATTGCGTGTACAGTGCTTCTATCGATGTTGATGCGCTTTAATACCTAGTGCAAGACTAATAAGATACTAATAAGATTTCCCAGTGGGCCTGTAAATCCTTATCGATCACTCGCAAATATATCATATTGTGTGTTTCAACTACTAGTAATTTAAAACGTCGTCTACATATATTTAGAAAGTTAGCAAAAACATATTTGTCCTGAGCATGATTTCTATCAGTTCAGCGCAACGTGTAGCAAAATGTCTGATACAATTTAATGTTGAATTTGGCTCTTTTTTAGGCTAGCTTGATTGGATTACAGGTAGATTTAAACGATCCGCGTGTTGCATCTCCAAGGCATCTTCGACTCATCGATACGCAGTGACCCCCGGCACACTTCAAGTGGACAAGCGACGTTGCTTGTAAGCAATTTATATACATGTTTTGGCATGTGTTGTACGCGCCTTAAGTTTCACTGACAGACATTGTCCGCCGATACGTGTCAGCTTTCCGCGAATTTTCCACGAAAGACAGGTGCTGATTACTACGACACCTGTCTGTGGACAATAGGCCATCAGTGTGGAGTTATCTTTACCCGCATAATTTAAGAAATGTAAAATAAACTTCAAAGAAAAGTTGCTAGCTTCGATATCTTACTAATACAATGTTATCGAAATTGAATAAACCTCGTTACTGTATTTAAAAAGGAAATTGCATTTATATTTCAAGTTTACAGAGACAACAACAACAACCAAACAAAGAATCGCAACGAAGAAATAAACGGATACAACAAACGGAACACTGGATTGAAGATAGGACAATAAACAAGATAGAACCAAGAAAACAACAGCAACAAAGAACCAGGGCGCAGAAAAAAACACGAAGCGTGCGAGCTGGAGAGGAAACCTGTGACCGTCGGTGCAAGCGGTAAGCATACAAAATGGTTGCCGAGCAGGAATAATCGGCTGGAGAGCCAACCTGCTGGGACCGAGCTATATGCTGGCAGGTATCGCGTGGCGCCAGCTAAGCGAGCTGCCGCCCGAAAGGGTAGGTTTAACTTGTCCAATGATCCGCAAAGAGAGGGCAGGAGAGGGGTTTTCCAAGTCGCGCGCCGACCATCTATGCGCGCCGTTCCCAAGGCAAGGGGCGCTGGAAAGTAGAAGAGAGTCGAACGCGAACATCTAAATGCGAAGCCAGTATGCGTTTTTACTCCAGGTATGGCGCGGTCGACCAAAAGGTCGGGCCCTCAAACGCACACATTACTTGTACAATTCGAGTGCTGCAGATAAGGAAAAGTAATTTATAATTTATCGTAATTTATCGTAATGCGAATTTTGTCGCGTCGTCATAAATAGATTTTTTATTTAAAACGAAATTTTTAAATATCCTTTTGTATCAATTCACATAACGTTAATAAATCAATATTGAACATATAACTCATAAATTGTACATATTTTTTGTGCATATACGCATATTTTTCGTGCATATATCAATATTTGTATATTTTATGTGTATAAATTTCATATGCTTTTCGCAAATTTTACATTCATAAACATCTGCAATCTACACGTTACGTTTTTTGTTGTATGTACAGGTACGGACATTAGATATTCTGTTACATTCTTTTATTATAATCTTTTAATATATTTATAGTTATTTAGTTATTAGGTCATCCCATAAGTTCGTGCCGTTTTTCGAGAGGTTATATATGTTAAGATTGTTTACATACCGTTCAGTTTCATGAAAAAATGTAATCCTCCTCTCGTTGTACAACTTCTTCCCATTTTTCTGGCAGGGCCATTATTCCGTCTCGATAAAAGTTCTCTTGTTTTTCTTTAAAATAATTTTCTAAGCTATTTTTGAGAGTGTCAATATTTTCAAATTTTTTACCTACTAAAAAGTGTTGCAATGCTCTGAACAGGTGGTAATCAGATGGGGCAATGTCTGGGGAATATGGGGGATGTGGTAAAATTTTTCAATTAAATTCAGACAATTTTTTTGTAACGCTTTCCGCGACATGCGGTCTAGCGTTGTCGTGATGGAAGATATCGTTGTTCCTATTCACTAAACCTGGTCGTTTTTCAGCTAGTGCTTCCCTTAATTTTTCTAACTGAATGCAATATTTGTCTGAATTAATGGTATCACCACTAGATAAAAGTCCAAAATAGAGTATTCCTTTATAATCCCACCATACACACAAAAACAACTTTACGTGGATGTAACCCTGGTTTTGCACAGCGTTGAGGTGGCTGATTTCGTTGGGACCAGCTACGTTTCCGTTCAGGGTTTTCGCAAAGTATCCACTTTTCATCGCTAGTTACCAGGCGTTTAAGGAATGGCTCATGTTTATTACGCGCAATTAATGACATGCACGCTGTCGTTCGTTCAAGACGGTTCCGTTCCGTAAGTTCATGGGACACCCAAACGTTCAACTTTGACACCATCCCCATTTTTTTAAACACCTATGAATCGTTGTCTTAGGTATTTTCAGAACATTTGACATCTCTTGAACTGTCAAACTTCGTGATTTTTCGACAAGATCCCGAATTTTATCTTCGTCTGTCTGAGGAGGACGCCCGGAGAGTTCCTCGTCTTCTAAACAGAAATTCCCAGCTCTAAAACGTTAGAACCACTTCCTACAGGTGCGAGATGAAAGCGCATTTTCTCCGTAAACAGCACGTATGTTTTTCGTGGCAATTGTTACAAAACTTCTTTTCCGAAATTCATATAACATGAGATGTCGAAAATGGATACGCATTTCACTCATGATTTTTTACTGTTAGAAGTCACTGTGTTCACTATATTACGATCTGATACCCACGACAATCTGTTCTAGCCTGTTGTCGATCAGCTAAGCTCAAGTGCATTGGTCCCTTATCCCCGTATGTTTATAAATCGACACATGAAATGTATACACAAAAAGTCGGCACGAACTTATGGGATGACCTAATATGTAAACGATTTTGAACTATTTAATTTAATAAAGACTTTAGATCGACGGATTTTAATTGCTGTCACATCGTTAATTCATTACTTTTCCTCCAACTGTCACGAATTTTCACAAAGTGTGTATTTCGGATCGTTAATCTCATACGGATGTAAACTTCATTTTCTTAATAATCTTGATTCATCATGTATCACATTTTCTATAAAATCTATAAGATCAGCAAGTGCTTTAATACTTGTGAACAATCATATATCTTAATTCGTGCCTTTTGTATTAATACAGAAGCTTAATGCGAGAAAGAATTTTCGATATAAATGTTCTCAATGTTATAAATCGAGTTCTGCCCGAGCAGCTGAGCTAAACGGACGTGTAAAACAGTGCTTCAGAAAAAGTGCGACAAGTGGGGAAGAGAAAGTTACGAACGGCAACGCCCATAGCTAAATGGTGGAAACCCTTGTCTTCTACTAAGAAGACTACAAGCAAAACTAAAATGAAAAAGCACATCCCACCTATAAAAATAATTAACAAAGACGAGCAATACTACATAAATAAAACAACAAACATATCAAAACCAAGCCAACCAATAAACGAAGAACAGGAATGCTCAGCTACAAACGAAGTTGATATGGAAACAATACCAAACAATGAAGAGAATATTACCAATAACGAATTAACCCAACAGGATGAAAGCTGGAAGGTGGCAAGTTATAACAAGAAACGAAAAATAACAGGAAATTCAGATACAGAAAAGCAGCGATGGCTGCAAGAATTACCATTAAAAAACTCCGTCAGCTCACTTACGGAAGAAATAGACGACCCAACAACCAAAAACACAACTAAATCAACGCACACTACAAAACCACCACCAATATTTGTCGAGGCCCAGATAATAGACCCGCTTATTGATCGACTAAACGATATAGTTGGGAAGGAAAACTACGCAATAAAACAAACAAAATTAGAACAAGTAAAAATTCAAACAAACACCCCAGAAAATTATAGGAAAGTGATAAAAGAATTAAAAGAAAAAAACGCTATATACCACACGTACCAGCTCAAAACGGAAAGGAGCTACAAAATAGTTATAAGAGGATTATATCCAAAAACTAACACAAAAAAAAATAAGTGACGAATTAGCAAAAATTGGCCACCAAACAGGAGCAATAAACAATATGACAAGATACGATACGAAGCAACTATTACCATTATTCTTAATAGAACTGGTACCTAGAACCAACAACAAGGAAATCTACGAAATCAAAAGAATTCTAAATACGATAGTAACAGTGGAATCACCACGCCACAAAAAAGATATGCCACAATGCATGCGGTGTCAACAATACGGTCACACTAAAAGTTATTGTAACAGAAGCCCGGTATGTGTTAAATGTGCAAAAAATCATTTAACAACACACTGTCCACACGTAGGGAAAATAAATGAAGTAAAATGTTACAAATGTAATGGAAACCGCCCAGCCAGCTATGAAGGATGCGAAATCAGAAAACAATTACAACGTAAATTGTTTCCACCACTTCGCAATAGATCAATCGATAACTACCAACCACAACAAAGTATAACGGATAATTAAGCAACATTGAAAGCACAAAATGAACCAAAAGCTATAAACAGAAACACCGATCCCCAAGGAAACCGTAGCTACGCGCAAGTAACCCAAAACATTAGACAAGCAACGCCCACAAACAAACAGCATCAAAGCAACAACACCGAAGACGATATAGAAATCAAAGAAATGCTCAAACAATCCATTAAAGGTACGGAGATATTAAGAAAAATGGTAAGTGAGAAAAACACAATACTAAGGCAACAAGTACAAAAACAACAGTCATGTTACAACTACTCACAAACTTGCTAAGTAAAAAATAAAAATGGACATGCTTAAAATAGCAGCCTGGAACTCTAACGGACTACAACAAAGGGCACTAGAAACTAAAACATTCCTGTATAACAATAATATCGACATACTACTCGTATCTGAAATACGGATCGGAAATACACTTTACTATAAAAAGTCACATAAAAATACCGCACTACACAATATATGATACCAAGCATCCCTCAGGAAAAGCACACGGAGGGACCGCAGTAATAATAAGAAACGACATTAAACACCACTTACACAGCCAAGCTAGTAAGGAATATATACAAGCAACCACCGTTACTGTACGAATTAGCAGCAACCATTTACAGTTGTCAGCAGTATATGTACCACCGCGACACAAAATGACATCACAAATGTGGGAAGAGTACTTTTAACACTTAGGTGATAAGTATATCGCAACGGGAGACTACAATGCAAAGCACACGCTATGGGGATCAAGAATTACCACACCTGGAGGTAGAACCCTGGAAAAATACATTAACAACGACCTCAATATATTATCCACAGGAAGACATACTGGCCGACAGACCTGAGCAAAATACCTGGCCTACTCGATTTTGCAGTTACAAAGGGACTAAACGCAAATAAACTAAAAATAACACCCAGACTAATTGCATACAGCCCAATTGCATACAGCCCAATTGCATACAGAAACAAATTAATACTTTATAGCAATCCAGGGACACTATGCAACAGAACCACCAAATGGCAAACTTTTAAAGAAATAATCGAGAGCAAAACCAACTGCAGCATCCCATTGAAAACACCCGAACATGTCGAACAGGCAGTAACACCATTGACAGAAACTATCCAAGAAGCATCATGGACAACCACTATACCTGAACCAACCAACAGACAAACAAAAAATAATTCCACCAGACATAATTGAAAAAAATTAGAGAAAAAAGAAAAGCGAAAGCAAAATGGCAAAAACATAGAACACGAGAAAACAAAAAACACCTAAACAAACTTGCAAAGGAAATAAAAAACAAAATAAAAGAGCACAACAATAACGAATTCACAAAATTCATAGAGTCACTCTCTGCTCACGAGAACTCCAACTACTCCCTATGGAAAGCCACGAAAAAAATAAAGAAACCAATAAAACTAGTCCCAGCAATCAGAAAAGCAGACAACACATGGGCAAGAAGCAACGAAGAGCAAGCTGAAGAATTTTCCAACCATCTTTGAAACACATTTATACCACATAATATCAACAACAGCAACCCCCAATGTCATACGGACGAGGATGCGTTAACCACTAGTACCTCAACTGACAAGCACTATACCATACCTAAAACAACAGCACAAGAAATTAGAAACATAATCGAGAAAACAAAAAACAATAAAGCACCACGAATCGACCTGATCAATGGTAAAATCTTGAAAAACCTTCCGCCAAAAGCGATAAAACTAAAGACAATAATATTCAATGCAATACTAAGAATCCAATACTTTCCTAAACTGTGGAAACTAGCACAGGACATAATGTTAATGAAAAATTAATACCATATCACCAATTTGGATTCAGAAACAAACACTCCACTATAGAGCAAATGCACAGGCCCATTAAAGAAATAATACTAGCATTAGAAAACAAACAATACTGTACAGCCCTCTCTATGGACATAGATAAAGTATTTGACAAAATAAACCACGAAAGCCTACTGCAAACAATCAGGAAACAATAAGCAGCAGAACCTTCGTAATAAAAATCAAGGACACATACTCAGAAGTTAAAGACATCAAGGCAGGGGTTCCGCGAGGAAGCGTCTTAGGACCAATACTATACACACTATACACGGCCAACATACCAACAACTACTAATAGCAAAATACTGACATTCGCAGACGACACAGCTGTACTAGTCAGGCACACTAACCCTGTAACAGCAGTCACATTACTACAAGAACATATCACAAAAATAGAAAAGTGGCTGCAAGATAAACAAATAAAAGCAAACCCCCGATAAATGCAACCACATTACATTCACACTGCGAAAACAGATACCACCAAACATCCTACTGAACGGCACGCACATACCGCAAACAAGGCAAGTCAAATACCTAGGACTCCACCTAGAAACACAACTCACACGGAAACAGCATACTAAATCAATAATAGACAAAATACAGACAACAAGGCGACAAATGCATTGGCTAACAAATCGAAAATCCAAATTAAGCATAGAAAATAAATTAAAAATATACAAACCAATATCATATAACGATCATAAAACCAATCTGGACGTACGGAATACCACTATGTGGGACAGCGGCAATGAGCCATATAAACAAAATAGAGACAGTACAAGTTAAAATTCTCAGAACAATAGTAAACGCCCCATGGTACGTTAGATACGAGGGCATACGGAAGGACCTGGGAATACCAACGGTCAAAGAGGAAATTAGCAGATACGCAGAAAAATACAAAGAAAGAATAGGAACACAGCCAAACTGGCTAGCTGCGGAAACGATCAACACCTCAAACATGGATAGAAGACTGAAGGGAAACAGCCAGCAGACCTCACAAAGGACACAACCAAACAAACACGAAGATGGTATCCCACTGGGGGTAGCTACCCACATGGTAATCTAACAGCTAAAAAAATTTTACCAAATGTCCAAACTGGACAAATTGTGAATGTAATTTATAAAATGAAAAAAGAACCTGTGATCTGAGTTTAGCCATACATCTCCTAAAAGCATTAAGAGATTTTTTTAACAAATTCCCAAAATAACAGTGAATTTTAAAACCAAGGATAATGGAAATACATAAACATCTTGTTAATAACGACGTGGGTATACTGATAGGAACTAATATCTGGAGAATATATCAATGTCTTAAACATAATGTACTCCTAAAAAACGTTCTCTTTGTCCAACGACCTCTCGATTCCTATACAACCTCTTCTGGTTATCTTGCGCACGTATAACATTCACGTGCCGTTACATGCATTGCCATTCCATACTTTTCGTATTCTTTTTATACTGTTACTTGAATATAGAATTATAGAAAACGTTTAAAAATACAAGAGTACAATGATATAGAAAATATAAAAATGTAAAAATAAAAAATTACAAAACTGTCAAAATTACAGAAAATCAGATTAAACATTAGTACTTATATTCTACACTCGTTTTGTATTACATATATGTTGAAGTGGTTACCACTTCTAAGAAAACTCTACATCTGGTCTTTTTTAGTTTTCTCAAGCACTGAAGCCATCGACAGCGCGTAGACAAAAGACTGCGACGAAGTCACGCCATAAACAGTAGACAGGCGACGTTGGCTTCGGGGTTTTCAGTTATTAGGTAACACAGCTAGCGTGCGGATCTGGACCAGCTCAAATTGTATTCTTATTTATTACACTTCTATTTAAATATATTTTCTACCTTACAATTTATCCACGTGTTTTCTCTGTTTACACACCGAATAACCTCAACAGGTTATGGGCCCAGGGCTGTAAATTGCAAGGTAGCAACGTGAAGTGAATAAATTGTTAAAGTGTTGTGCTTAGTAAAATAAGGGATAGTGCTAAAATGGAATCAGCAAGTGCGAAGGTCGAGATGTTACGCGGCGAAGAAAATTGGCTCCAGTGGCGTTTTGTTATGCGTACACTTTTGGAGGAAGATGACGACCTGATCAACGTGTGTGAAGGGAATCTGTGTCATCCAGGTAACAGCGCGGAGAAAGAAATCGCTCGTGAAAGATTTTTGAAAGCAGATCGATTAGCGAGAAAATTAATCGTGACCTCAGTAGGAAAGAAACCGTTGGATCTTCTTTTATGTTGCACGACAGCACATGAAATGTGGAAAAAGCTGAATACAGTATATGACATGAAGTCGGATGAGAATTTAAATATGGTCCAGAAGCAGTTCTTCGATTTTAAATGGGAAGAATCTGAAAATGTCTCTTACAACCTATCAAAGTTGGAACTGATAGCGGCAAAGATGAAAGCCCTTGGGAGTGAAATTGGCGAGAAAATGCTGATAACACGCATTTTATCGGTGTTACCAAACAAATTCGATCATTTTCACAGTGCGTGGGATTCCGTGGAAGAAGGAAAGAAGACCTTAGACAGGCTTAGTACCAGGCTGATGACGGAAGAAATTAGATGGAAGAAAGACGACCAGGAAACATCGGTGGCACTGGTAACAAAAGGTAATAATTATAAAAGGGAACAGCAGAAGCAGTCAAGTAAACGTGAATACGAGAAACAAGGACCAAGCTGCTTTAACTGTGGAAAAGTTGGCCATCTAAAGAAGGATTGCTTTAGATGCTTTATATGCAAAAAGGAAAGGCCACACCAGCAAAAACTGTTTTAAAAATAACAAAAGAAGCAACAGTAGAGACAACCAGGAACCTAGAAACCAAAATCGGGATCACAGCGGAATTGGTCTATTAGGAAGTACCTCAGCGATACAAACGGCAAACCCTGATGTTTGGATAATCGACTCAGGAGCTACGGATCACATGACAGGACGACAGGAATGGTTCAGCGTTTTCGAAGAATTCGATAACACGGTGAAGATAGAGATCGGCGATGGTACGTTCATGGATGCGTGCGGCAAAGGAAAAATCAGAGTAGAGACTTTTGTGGACGGCAAATGGGTAACATGTACAATGAACGATATTCTATACGTACCAGGTATGAAAAGAAATCTGTTTTCGATTAGATCTGTCGCAAGAAGGGGCATAGATTTTTGCATTTCAAAGGAAGGGACCAATTGTATATTTTTACAAAATCAGAAAATAATAGCAAGAGGTTCTGTTATCGGAAATTTGTATAAAGTAGATATGCGAGTTATCATACCGTCAGTTTGTAATTTTAGCAATAGAGCAGAGTCAAACGCGGACACATTGCAGTTATGGCACGAACGGCTATGTCATCAGAACATCAGACATGTTAAAGAATTCTTAAAGAATTCAAATATGAAAGTCGTAGAGGATAATAACTTTTTCTGTGAAGGTTGCGCGTACGGGAAACAGCATAGATCGAGTTTTCACGAGAAAATCAATCGGGCGACTAAACCTCGCGAAATTATTTATACGGATGTATGTGGACCTATGGAAGTCGAGTCATTAGGTAAGAAACTGTATTTTCTGACATTTAAAGATGATTTTTCAAAATTTACAAAGATTTACTTCTTACGACGTAAGTCAGAAGTAATTGAAAAATTAAAAACTTTTTGCGTAGAAGTTGAAAATCAATTTAACGATAAGATTAAAGAAATTCATAGTGATGGAGGGAAAGAATTCGAAAATAAAGAAGTCAAAGAATTTTTAAGAAGTCAGGGAATTAGGCACACAATTAACGTCCCATACACTCCTGAACAGAATGGTGTCGCAGAAAGGGAAAATAGAACAATAGTAGAGGCAGGTCGGTCGATGCTATATTCGAAACCAAATCTACCGCTGTTCTTATGGGCCGAAGCCATGAACACAGCAGTACATGTCATAAATAAGACGGGGCCGACAAGACAAGATAAGAAAACACCATATGAACTGTGGTACGGGAAACCGCCGAATTTAGAAAAGTTTAGGGTTTTCGGTACTGAGTGCTTTGCACACATACCTGCGGAGAAAAGAACAAAACTTGACAAAAAGGCTAACAAAGGATATTTGGTAGGCTATTTAGATGACGGACGAGGGTATCGAGTGTACGTGCCAACAGTAAAAAATGTAATATTAAGCCGTGACGTAATATTTAAGCCCGAACTAGAAAATGCGAAATTCGTAAAATTAAGTTTACCGAAAATTGTCGAGCGCGAAGATGTGAGTGCGCAGAGCGATAGAGCATGTACGTATGAAAGTGCAGAGAGTGAACATGAAAAACAACCGCATGGAACTAGCGACAATGTGAGACAATTGAGAGATAGAGATAAGATCAAACGAACCGATTTTTATGGTAACCCAGTAACGTACGTAGCGGAAAAATTACCGGTGGATTTTAACGAAGCGATGAGATCCGAAAAGAAAGAGTTATGGGAAACGGCTATGAATGATGAAATGAAATCGCACCATGAAAATAAGACGTGGATTCTTGTAGAAAAACCTAAAGATCAGAAGGTACTTAGCAATAGGTGGGTTTTAACGATAAAGCTAAATCCGGACAACTCGGAACGATACAAAGCGCGACTTGTAATAAAAAGGGTGTTCACAGAAAGAAGGCATAGATTATAAGGAAACATATAGTCCCGTTGCTCGGTTTGACACAATTAGATTAATGCTCAGTATTGCAGCCAAAAATAATTTACACCTCGGACAGTTCGACATTAAAACCGCATTCTTATATGGAAGTCTGAAAGAAGATATTTATATGAAACAACCTAAAGGTTATGATGATGGTACAAATCGCGTTTGTAAATTGCTAAAAAGCCTATATGGCTTAAAAGCAGTCTCCAAGATGTTGGACGGAACGTTTCACAAAATTTATCTCGAACTTAAAATTTTATCAGAGTAACGCAGATCCTTGTTTTTATATTTATACAGAAGACGACAAATTAATGTTGATGACCATATACGTAGACGATGGACTGGTAGCAGTTTCAGACGAATCTTTAATTGATAAATTTTTCGATGATTTAAATAAAGAATTCAAAATTACGAGTTCGAAAGAAGTAAAGAGTTTTCTTGGACTTGAAATTAATAGATTAGAAGATGGTTCAATATTCATTCATCAGAGTAGGTATATCGAAAACATATTGGAAAAATTTAATATGAATGAGGCAAACAGTGTTTCTACACCTATCGAGACTAATTGGAACGAAAGTAACATAGGCGATAATGATTGTAACGCACCATACAGAGAAGCCGTAGGGAACTTAATGTTTTTACAAACCGTAAGTAGGCCAGATATTAGTTTTGCAATAAATATAGCGGCGAGACATTTAGAGAATCCAAACCAGTATCAATGGAAATTAGTCAAACGAATTTTGCGCTACATAAAAGGGACCGCAGACATGGGACTCTTATATACAAAAGCAGGCAGTCTCGAAACCTTTAGCGACGCTGACTATGCGAGGCGACAAAGAAACAAGAAAGTCGACATCAGGCGTTGTATGTAAGTATGCGAATGCGGCCATCACATGGCAATGTAAGCGACAACAATGTATAGCTTTATCTACGACCGAAGCTGAATATGTCAGTGCAGCCTCAGGAGCGAAAGAAATTATGTGGCTAAAGAAAATATTTCTTGAATGTAAATTAGAGATCCTTAAGTATATGCTATGTGTAGACAATACTAGTGCCGTGAAATTAATTAAGAATCCAGAATTCCATCAAAGAAGTAAGCATATTGACGTAAGATATCATTTCTTGCGAGATTTATACAATAGAGGCGAAATTGATATAACGTATGTAACAAGCGAAGAGCAATTGGCAGATATATGTACAAAGGCGTTGCCAAAACCGAGATTTGAATATTTAAGGAAAAAAGTTAGGTTTGAAAAGTAAAAAAAGATATTAAGAGGTAATTGTTTGTAAACATGTAGAGTTTTTAGGGAGGGTGTCGAAGTGATTATTACTTCTCAAAAAAAAAAAAAAAAAACTCTACATGATCTGTTTAGTCTTCTAGTTTTTTTTGTAATAAATTAATTTGTATGGAAAAGAGAAAGGCGGCTGGCAAATGTACTTGAGAAGGCATTGACAAATTAATTTTCAGATATTTACGACAAGAGTTAGAAAAATATTAAGAGATAATTTGTAAATTTGAGATAATTGTTTGTAGGGATGTAGAGTTTTAGGGAGTGTGTTGAAGTGGTTACCACTTCTAAGAAAACTCTACATCTGGTCTTTTTTAGTTTTCTCAAGCACTGAAGCCATCGACAGCGCGTAGACAAAAGACTGCGACGAAGTCAGGTCATAAACAGTAGACAGGCGACGTTGGCTTCGGGGTTTTTCAGTTATTAGGTAACACAGCTAGCGTGCGGATCTGGACCAGCTCAAATTGTATTTTACTTATTACACTTCTATTTAAATATATTTTCTACCCCTTACAATTTATCCACGTGTTTTCTCTGTTTACACACCGAATAACCTCAACAAAAATAATGATTATTATACTACGAATTTTTATATGGATAATAATATAATAAAATTTGTAAAATATGTATATATCGATCCAACCATTGCAGCCATAACAATCGAACTGTGTTTCCGTTTACTGTCTCATCTTGTTGAACTCATTAGGTGGCATTGACAAAATCCGCAATCACTTAGTTATCAACCCAATATGTATGTCGGAGAGTGGTCAGGAATAGGGTTATGGGCGTTTGATAAATCTTCATTGGAATTGGCCATCGTTGGGTTATAACGAAGGTACGGTCTGTTAATACGAGTATGGATACTACCGACTCGACAATCAACCGCGGCGGTTGGAACCTCGCGATACTAGTGATGTTGGTCTTAGGTTCAATAACGAATTCGCAGTCAACGGGATGATAGATGTACGTGCTCACAAAAATCTAAGTCGGGCTCTTTACAAAAACGTGGAATACCCACCGAGCGTACAGATACTAAGTAACTCGCTAATACGACCTCACGAGAGAATGACTCTCCGTCGCGATGATGCTGCAGAGGAAAACTATGATGGGGTGTGTCTCAGGACACGAAATCATCGGATTCGTCGAAGACGACCTTCGTTCAGAAAGTAAGGGAAATTGGCGTAGCTGCTAATTGGTCAATCTCTATATCGGTGGTTAGAAAAAGACGTTAGCCGCCCTCGAGGGAAAGTTGCTGGTGGGAGGCGTCGTTCGTTGAAAAATATGTCTCCTCTATCTTCCCGTAGTTGGGGCAAAGACTGTTTGTCTATTTGAAGGACTTTAGGTAACTAGATCTTAGTGTTTATAACGGGCCCTCAGGCTAGCTGAACGTGTACTGCGAAGACGCATCGACATCTGGCAATCATCTTATTCGAAGAATAGGGTTTGCGCGTGGCGAGCTACGGGACAGAGACCGTTGGAATGTTTACTGCCGAGTGTTACAACTATTTCCTTTTTAGAGAGAGCTATAGAATTACTCCGTGCCTTTGTTAGACAAAGCGTTCATCCCGTGACCGCGGCTACGTTCGGCGACTGGCTGTCGCCCCGAGCCCAAGCTCATCATCATAACTCGCGAACAATTACAATCGGATTGAATAACTACAATTGTTTAATTACAGCTATAGTAAACTCTAGATTACAATATTGTGGGACTATCCAGAATTCCAAAGGCTACGGTGTCCTTTCATCTCCGACATGTACATACAAAATTTAAAACATACATTCAGAATATGTAGTCGGTTGTAGTGAGCGGTCCGTTTAACCGCCCGGCAAAATATTTTAGTTATTCTTAAAATGAATGCAATCAGTACAAAGAAAAGGCTACTTCAAAGTTAGATGACAAAAAAAATTAGTAATAACAAATAATAACAGCTGTTACACCCGTAATTCTTGTCATAAAATAATCCATCCCTCGATCAAGATAGCCACCAGCTATCAAGACATATCAACTTAGGCCCATGATAATCCTAAGGAACCTCCACAAAATCTAGCATTTTTTACAGTCAATTGTTAAAAGCATTGTAAACGTCGAGAAGTTTCTTAGGGTTATTGATATATTGATGTATATTGATATTCTCCTCGACATGACAGCATAAAAAGACTAGAATAGAGGAAGGTGCTTTTAATTGCATTAATAAAAATAATTAATGAAGTTACTAAAAACAAATATATGGACATTTTAAAATAGCTTTCAACACTGTTAAGCTTGGCCACTCTTAAATGTAGTTTTACTCAACGACTACTATAAGTGTTTATTGCAAAGTATAAAACAGACAAGCTTGCAATTTTTGAATTTTAAAGTTTTACAGCAAAGAAAAGTACCTCCAAGCTAAAAGACACAACATTGCTTTGCAAAAGAGTAGTTAAGTACGATCAAAACAACTGGGGACATAGCAGCCGAGGGGCTTAGGTAACAGTAACAAGGGCAAAGGAGAAGATATACATACTATTTATGGGCTTAATACGACACTCAATATTTTATAACTTTCAAATAAATACTTTATTAATAAGGAACATAAATAAATAGTAGGGGATGTATATTATGCAGATGACTTGGTGATGTCAGGAAACATAAAACATATATAAGATACAATTGGTGAGTTATAAGAATACTGTATAAGAACCCATATTGGAGTGAATACCAGTAAGATAAAAATACTAGTATACAGCAAAGGAAATAATAGGATAAGAATGAGAAAAATTAAATAGAACAGTGAAGTGGAGATATATTTTGAATGTATCATTTATAAAAACAGGCACATTCCAAATATTGAAGTAGTAACAAAGAGCCCTGGCTTTGGAAAGAAATAAGAAATATTTAAAAAATCTGGGACTATACGATGACTCCTGGCATAAGAGAGGCAGCCTTACGTCAATTAGGAGGAAGTAGAAAAGAATTAGATATATTTAATCTAATATTTGATGAAATATTCTGGGAAAATATTGTAACCGAAACTAACCGGTATGCAGATCAAATACGAGCGAATCCACGCAGAACACGAGAAATCGACCACACTTGGTTTTTGGACACTGTAGATTCTAACGAAATTAAAAGATATTTCGTATTGTAGATAATAATGGCACAGGTAAAAAAAAACCAAGAATACAAATGAATTGGGCTGTTATCGAAACGCCGATATTTAGAAAACCAATGCCCTTGAAAAGATATCTGCAAATTACAAGGTGTTTGCATTTCGCAAACAATAATCTGGTTACCAATACAGATAAATTGAGCAAGATTAAACCTGTGATCAATTTTTTTAACCAAAAATTTAAAGAAGTATATATAATGAAAGAAGACATTGCTATTGATGAATCGCTCATGAAATTCAAGGGGCGCCTATCTTATACGCAATTTAACTTTAGAGAATTGTGGATCTTTGAAGCCGAAATAATTTTATAGGAACAGTAAATTTACACTTGGAATTAATATTAAAATAGTAATATATTTATTTGATAAACGATTCCAAAGATATTCATCAATACACACTTGCACGCGTCTCAGCACTTTCTCTATACCTGACTCTTTCTCGACGACGACTCTTCACCGACTCTCCTTAACCGACTCTCCTTAACCGACTCTTAACGTACTCTTAACCGACCGTTAACGTATTGAACAGTTTACATTCCTTTGTTTTCGAGACGCTTCGGACACACATACTTTCACACACTGATATTCACATACAAGTATCTCTATTACGCATCCAACCTAGTTCAGCACAGAAAATTACACATATCTCAACACACCTCCTTAATTTTTTGTGCTGGATGGACATATATCTTTATTTAGACATTCATCACATACATCTTCTTCTATGATATTTGTATCATCTTTACCCTTGTCATTTTTTGATATAATCA
>JACSOB010000172.1:0-49735 GCA_019677175.1 Bombus sylvicola | reverse complement strand
CGAAACGGGATAGAAATGACGGTCAGTTTTCGTCAAAATCGAGGAAATCATCGCGATTTGCGAGCCGTTGGGTTTGTTTCGACGCTGAAACGTGTGCATTACATTTGGCGCGTAAAGTGGAGTAAAAAGAGCGCTTAAACGTCGAAATATCTCAAACGGGATAGAAATGACGGTTAGTTTTCGTCAAAATCGACGAAATCATCGCGATTTGCGAGCCGTTGGGCTTGTTTCGACGCTGAAACGTGTGTGCATTAAATTTGGCGCGTAAAGTGGAGTGAAAAGTGCGCTTAAACGTCGAAATATCTCAAACGGGATAGAAATGACGGTCAGTTTTCGTCAAAATCGAGGAAATCATCGCGATTTTCGAGCTGTTGGGCTTGTTTCGACGCTGAAACGTGTGTGCATTACATTTGGCGCGTAAAGTGGAGTGAAAAGAGCGCTTAAACGTCGAAATATCTCAAACGGGATAGAAATGACGGTTAGTTTTCGTCAAAATCGACGAAATCATTGCGATTTGCGAGCCGTTGGGCTTGTTTCGACGCTGAAACGTGTGTGCATTAAATTTGGCGCGTAAAGTGGAGTGAAAAGTGCGCTTAAACGTCGAAATATCTCAAACGGTATGGAAATGACGGTTAGTTTTTGTCAAAATCGAGGAAATCATCGCGATTTTCGAGCTGTTGGGCTTGTTTCGACGCTGAAACGTGTGTGCATTACATTTGGCGCGTAAAGTGGAGTGAAAAGAGCGCTTAAACGTCGAAATATCTCAAACGGGATGGAAATGACGGTTAGTTTTCGTCAAAATCGACGAAATCATCGCGATTTGCGAGCTGTTGGGCTTGTTTCGACGCTGAAACGTGTGCGTGCATTACATTTGGCGCGTAAAGTGGAGTGAAAAGAGCGCTTAAACGTCGAAATATCTCAAACGGTATGGAAAATGACGGTTGGTTTTCGTCAAAATCGAGGAAATCATCGCGATTTTCGAGCTGTTGGGCTTGTTTCGACGCTGAAACGTGTGTGCATTACATTTGGCGCGTAAAGTGGAGTGAAAAAGAGCGCTTAAACGTCGAAATATCTCAAACGGGATAGAAATGACGGTTAGTTTTCGTCAAAATCGACGAAATCATTGCGATTTGCGAGCCGTTGGGCTTGTTTCGACGCTGAAACGTGTGTGCATTAAATTTGGCGCGTAAAGTGGAGTGAAAAGAGCGCTTAAACGTCGAAATATCTCAAACGGTATAGAAATGACGGTTAGTTTTCGTCAAAATCGAGGAAATCATCGCGATTTTCGAGCTGTTGGGCTTGTTTCGACGCTGAAACGTGTGTGCATTACATTTGGCGCGTAAAGTGGAGTAAAAAGAGCGCTTAAACGTCGAAATATCTCAAACGGGATAGAAATGACGGTTAGTTTTCGTCAAAATCGACGAAATCATCGCGATTTGCGAGCCGTTGGGCTTGTTTCGACGCTGAAACGTGTGTGCATTTACATTTGGCGCGTAAAGTGGAGTGAAAAGAGCGCTTAAACGTCGAAATATCTCAAACGGGATAGAAATGACGGTGCAGTTTTCGTCAAAATCGAGGAAATCATCGCGATTTTCGAGCTGTTGGGCTTGTTTCGACGCTGAAACGTGTGTGCATTACATTTGGCGCGTAAAGTGGAGTGAAAAGAGCGCTTAAACGTCGAAATATCTCAAACGGGATAGAAATGACGGTTAGTTTTCGTCAAAATCGACGAAATCATCGCGATTTTCGAGCTGTTGGGCTTGTTTCGACGCTGAAACGTGTGTGCATTACATTTGGCGCGTAAAGTGGAGTGAAAAGAGCGCTTAAACGTCGAAATATCTCAAACGGGATAGAAATGACGGTTAGTTTTCGTCAAAATCGACGAAATCATCGCGATTTGCGAGCTGTTGGGCTTGTTTCGACGCTGAAACGTGTGTGCATTACATTTGGCGCGTAAAGTGGAGTAAAAAGAGCGCTTAAACGTCGAAATATCTCAAACGGTATAGAAATGACGGTTAGTTTTTCGTCAAAATCGACGAAATCATCGCGATTTGCGAGCCGTTGGGCTTTGTTTCGACGCTGAAACGTGTGTGCATTACATTTGGCGCGTAAAGTGGAGTGAAAAAGAGCGCTTAAACGTCGAAATATCTCAAACGGGATAGAAATGACGGTCAGTTTTCGTCAAAATCGAGGAAATCATCGCGATTTGCGAGCCGTTGGGCTTGTTTCGACGCTGAAACGTGTGTGCATTACATTTGGCGCGTAAAGTGGAGTGAAAAGAGCGCTTAAACGTCGAAATATCTCAAACGGTATGGAAATGACGGTTAGTTTTCGTCAAAATCGAGGAAATCATCGCGATTTTGCGAGCTGTTGGGCTTGTTTCGACGCTGAAACGTGTGTGCATTACATTTGGCGCGTAAAGTGGAGTAAAAAGAGCGCTTAAACGTCGAAATATCTCAAACGGGATAGAAATGACGGTCAGTTTTCGTCAAAATCGAGGAAATCATCGCGATTTGCGAGCCGTTGGGCTTGTTTCGACGCTGAAACGTGTGCGCATTACATTTGGCGCGTAAAGTGGAGTGAAAAGAGCGCTTAAACGTCGAAATATCTCAAACGGGATAGAAATGACGGTCAGTTTTCGTCAAAATCGAGGAAATCATCGCGATTTGCGAGCTGTTGGGCTTGTTTCGACGCTGAAACGTGTGTGCATTACATTTGGCGCGTAAAGTGGAGTGAAAAGAGCGCTTAAACGTCGAAATATCTCAAACGGGATAGAAATGACGGTTAGTTTTTCGTCAAAATCGACGAAATCATCGCGATTTGCGAGCTGTTGGGCTTGTTTCGACGCTGAAACGTGTGCATTACATTTGGCGCGTAAAGTGGAGTAAAAAGAGCGCTTAAACGTCGAAATATCTCAAACGGGATAGAAATGACGGTTAGTTTTCGTCAAAATCGAGGAAATCATCGCGATTTGCGAGCTGTTGGGCTTGTTTCGACGCTGAAACGTGTGTGCATTACATTTGGCGCGTAAAGTGGAGTGAAAAGAGCGCTTAAACGTCGAAATATCTCAAACGGGATAGAAATGACGGTTAGTTTTCGTCAAAATCGAGGAAATCATCGCGATTTGCGAGCTGTTGGGCTTGTTTCGACGCTGAAACGTGTGTGCATTACATTTGGCGCGTAAAGTGGAGTGAAAAGAGCGCTTAAACGTCGAAATATCTCAAACGGGATAGAAATGACGGTTAGTTTTTTTCAAAATCGAGGAAATCATCGCGATTTGCGAGCTGTTGGGCTTGTTTCGACGCTGAAACGTGTGTGCATTACATTTGGCGCGTAAAGTGGAGTGAAAAGAGCGCTTAAACGTCGAAATATCTCAAACGGGATAGAAATGACGGTTAGTTTTCGTCAAAATCGAGGAAATCATCGCGGATTTGCGAGCCGTTGGGCTTGTTTCGACGCTGAAACGTGTGTGCATTACATTTGGCGCGTAAAGTGGAGTGAAAAGAGCGCTTAAACGTCGAAATATCTCAAACGGGATGGAAATGACGGTTAGTTTTCGTCAAAATCGAGGAAATCATCGCGATTTGCGAGCTGTTGGGCTTGTTTCGACGCTGAAACGTGTGTGCATTACATTTGGCGCGTAAAGTGGAGTGAAAAGAGCGCTTAAACGTCGAAATATCTCAAACGGGATAGAAATGACGGTTAGTTTTCGTCAAAATCGACGAAATCATCGCGATTTGCGAGCCGTTGGGCTTGTTTCGACGCTGAAACGTGTGCATTACATTTGGCGCGTAAAGTGGAGTGAAAAGAGCGCTTAAACGTCGAAATATCTCAAACGGGATGGAAATGACGGTTAGTTTTCGTCAAAATCGACGAAATCATCGCGATTTGCGAGCTGTTGGGCTTGTTTCGACGCTGAAACGTGTGTGCATTACATTTGGCGCGTAAAGTGGAGTAAAAAGAGCGCTTAAACGTCGAAATATCTCAAACGGGATAGAAATGACGGTTAGTTTTCGTCAAAATCGACGAAATCATCGCGATTTGCGAGCCGTTGGGCTTGTTTCGACGCTGAAACGTGTGTGCATTACATTTGGCGCGTAAAGTGGAGTGAAAAGAGCGCTTAAACGTCGAAATATCTCAAACGGTATAGAAATGACGGTTAGTTTTTGTCAAAATCGAGGAAATCATCGCGATTTGCGAGCTGTTGGGCTTGTTTCGACGCTGAAACGTGTGCATTACATTTGGCGCGTAAAGTGGAGTAAAAAGAGCGCTTAAACGTCGAAATATCTCAAACGGTATGGAAATGACGGTTAGTTTTCGTCAAAATCGACGAAATCATCGCGATTTGCGAGCTGTTGGGCTTGTTTCGACGCTGAAACGTGTGTGCATTACATTTGGCGCGTAAAGTGGAGTGAAAAGAGCGCTTAAACGTCGAAATATCTCAAACGGTATCGAAATGACGGTTAGTTTTCGTCAAAATCGACGAAATCATCGCGATTTGCGAGCTGTTGGGCTTGTTTCGACGCTGAAACGTGTGTGCATTACATTTGGCGCGTAAAGTTGAGTAATGAGAGCGCTTAAACGTCGAAATATCTCAAACGGTATAGAAATGACGGTTAGTTTTCGTCAAAATCGACGAAATCATCGCGATTTTCGAGCTGTTGGGCTTGTTTCGACGCTGAAACGTGTGTGCATTACATTTGGCGCGTAAAGTGGAGTAAAAAGAGCGCTTAAACGTCGAAATATCTCAAACGGGATAGAAATGACGGTCAGTTTTCGTCAAAATCGAGGAAATCATCGCGATTTTCGAGCTGTTGGGCTTGTTTCGACGCTGAAACGTGTGTGCATTACATTTGGCGCGTAAAGGTGGAGTAAAAAGAGCGCTTAAACGTCGAAATATCTCAAACGGGATAGAAATGACGGTTAGTTTTCGTCAAAATCGACGAAATCATCGCGATTTGCGAGCCGTTGGGCTTGTTTCGACGCTGAAACGTGTGTGCATTAAATTTGGCGCGTAAAGTGGAGTGAAAAGAGCGCTTAAACGTCGAAATATCTCAAACGGGATAGAAATGACGGTCAATTTTCGTCAAAATCGAGGAAATCATCGCGATTTGCGAGCCGTTGGGCTTGTTTCGACGCTGAAACGTGTGTGCATTACATTTGGCGCGTAAAGTGGAGTAAAAAGAGCGCTTAAACGTCGAAATATCTCAAACGGGATAGAAATGACGTTTAGTTTTTGTCAAAATCGAGGAAATCATCGCGATTTGCGAGCTGTTGGGCTTGTTTCGACGCTGAAACGTGTGTGCATTACATTTGGCGCGTAAAGTGGAGTAAAAAGAGCGCTTAAACGTCGAAATATCTCAAACGGTATGGAAATGACGGTTAGTTTTCGTCAAAATCGACGAAATCATCGCGATTTGCGAGCTGTTGGGCTTGTTTCGACGCTGAAACGTGTGTGCATTACATTTGGCGCGTAAAGTTGAGTAATGAGAGCGCTTAAACGTCGAAATATCTCAAACGGGATAGAAATGACGGTCAGCTTTCGTCAAAATCGAGGAAATCATCCCGATTTTCGAGCTGTTCGGCTTGTTTCGACGCTGAAACGTGTGTGCATTACATTTGGCGCGTAAAGTGGAGTGAAAAGAGCGCTTAAACGTCGAAATATCTCAAACGGTATGGAAATGACGGTTAGTTTTCGTCAAAATCGACGAAATCATCGCGATTTGCGAGCCGTTGGGCTTGTTTCGACGCTGAAACGTGTGTGCATTACATTTGGCGCGTAAAGTGGAGTGAAAAGAGCGCTTAAACGTCGAAATATCTCAAACGGGATAGAAATGACGGTCAGTTTTCGTCAAAATCGAGGAAATCATCGCGATTTGCGAGCTGTTGGGCTTGTTTCGACGCTGAAACGTGTGTGCATTACATTTGGCGCGTAAAGTGGAGTGAGAAGAGCGCTTAAACGTCGAAATATCTCAAACGGTATGGAAATGACGGTTAGTTTTCGTCAAAATCGACGAAATCATCGCGATTTGCGAGCCGTTGGGCTTGTTTCGACGCTGAAACGTGTGTGCATTACATTTGGCGCGTAAAGTGGAGTGAAAAGAGCGCTTAAACGTCGAAATATCTCAAACGGGATAGAAATGACGGTCAGTTTTCGTCAAAATCGACGAAATCATCGCGATTTGCGAGCCGTTGGGCTTGTTTCGACGCTGAAACGTGTGTGCATTACATTTGGCGCGTAAAGTGGAGTAAAAAGAGCGCTTAAACGTCGAAATATCTCAAACGGGATAGAAATGACGGTCAGTTTTCGTCAAAATCGACGAAATCATCGCGATTTGCGAGCCGTTGGGCTTGTTTCGACGCTGAAACGTGTGTGCATTACATTTGGCGCGTAAAGTGGAGTAGTAAGAGCGCGTAAACGTCGAAATATCTCAAACGGTATGGAAATGACGGTCAGTTTTCGTCAAAATCGACGAAATCATCGCGATTTGCGAGCCGTTGGGCTTGTTTCGACGCTGAAACGTGTGTGCATTACATTTGGCGCGTAAAGTGGAGTAAAAAGAGCGCTTAAACGTCGAAATATCTCAAACGGGATAGAAATGACGGTTAGTTTTCGTCAAAATCGAGGAAATCATCGCTATTTTCGAGCTGTTGTGCTTGTTTCGACGCTGAAACGTGTGTGCATTACATTTGGCGCGTAAAGTGGAGTAAAAAGAGCGCTTAAACGTCGAAATATCTCAAACGGGATAGAAATGACGGTCAGTTTTCGTCAAAATCGACGAAATCATCGCGATTTTCGAGCTGTTGGGCTTGTTTCGACGCTGAAACGTGTGCGCATTACATTTGGCGCGTAAAGTGGAGTAATAAGAGAGCTTAAACGAAGAAATATCTCAAACGGGATAGAAATGACGGTCAGTTTTCGACAAAATCGAGGAAATCATCGGGATTTTCGAGCTGTTGGGCTTTTTTCGACGCTGAAACGTGTGTGCATTACATTTGGCGCGTAAAGTGGAGTAGTAAGAGCGCGTAGACGTCGAAATATCTCAAACGGGATAGAAATGACGGTCAGTTTTCTTCAAAATCGAGGAAATCATCGCGATTTGCGAGCCGTTGGGCTTGTTTCGACGCTGAAACGTGTGTGCATTACATTTGGCGCGTAAAGTGGAGTAAAAAGAGCGCTTAAACGTCGAAATATCTCAAACGGTATGGAAATGACGGTTAGTTTTCGTCAAAATCGACGAAATCATCGCTATTTGCGAGCCGTTGGATTTGTTTCGACGCTGAATCGTGTGTGCATTACATTTGGAGCGTAAAGTGGAGTGAAAAGAGCGCTTAAACGTCGAAATATCTCAAACGGTAATGAAATGACGGTTAGTTTTCGTCAAAATCGACGAAATCATCGCTATTTGCGAGCCGTGGGCTTGTTTCGACGCTGAAACGTGTGTGCATTACATTTGGCGCGTAAAGTGGAGTAGTAAGAGCGCGTAGACGTCGAAATATCTCAAACGGGATAGAAATGACGGTCAGTTTTCGTCAAAATCGAGGAAATCATCGCGATTTGCGAGCCGTTGGGCTTGTTTCGACGCTGAAACGTGTGTGCATTACATTTGGCGCGTAAAGTGGAGTAAAAAGAGCGCTTAAACGTCGAAATATCTCAAACGGTATGGAAATGACGGTCAGTTTTCGTCAAAATCGACGAAATCATCGCGATTTGCGAGCCGTTGGGCTTGTTTCGACGCTGAAACGTGTGTGCATTACATTTGGCGCGTAAAGTGGAGTAATAAGAGAGCTTAAACGAAGAAATATCTCAAACGGGATAGAAATGACGGTCAGTTTTCGTCAAAATCGACGAAATCATCGCGATTTGCGAGCCGTTGGACTTGTTTCGACGCTGAAACGTGTGCATTACATTTGGCGCGTAAAGTGGAGTAATAAAGAGCGCGTAAACGTCGAAATATCTCAAACGGTATGGAAATGACGGTCAGTTTTCGTCAAAATCGACGAAATCATCGCGATTTGCGAGCCGTTGGGCTTGTTTCGACGCTGAAACGTGTGCATTACATTTGGCGCGTAAAGTGGAGTAAAAAGAGCGCTTAAACGTCGAAATATCTCAAACGGGATAGAAATGACGGTTATTTTTCGTCAAAATCGACGAAATCATCGCGATTTGCGAGCCGTTGGGCTTGTTTCGACGCTGAAACGTGTGTGCATTACATTTGGCGCGTAAAGTGGAGTGAGAAGAGCGCTTAAACGTCGAAATATCTCAAACGGTATGGAAATGACGGTCAGTTTTCGTCAAAATCGAGGAAATCATCGCGATTTTCGAGCTGTTGCGCTTTTTTCGACGCTGAAACGTGTGTGCATTACATTTGGCGCGTAAAGTGGAGTAAAAAGAGCGCTTAAACGTCGAAAATATCTCAAACGGTATGGAAATGACGGTTAGTTTTCGTCAAAATCGACGAAATCATCGCGATTTGCGAGCCGTTGGGCTTGTTTCGACGCTGAAACGTGTGTGCATTACATTTGGCGCGTAAAGTGGAGTAAAAAGAGCGCTTAAACGTCGAAATATCTCAAACGGGATAGAAATGACGGTTAGTTTTCGTCAAAATCGACGAAATCATCGCGATTTGCGAGCCGTTGGGCTTGTTTCGACGCTGAAACGTGTGTGCATTACATTTGGCGCGTAAAGTGGAGTAAAAAGAGCGCTTAAACGTCGAAATATCTCAAACGGTATAGAAATGACGGTTAGTTTTCGTCAAAATCGACGAAATCATCGCGATTTGCGAGCCGTTGGGCTTGTTTCGACGCTGAAACGTGTGTGCATTACATTTGGCGCGTAAAGTGGAGTAAAAAGAGCGCTTAAACGTCGAAATATCTCAAACGGTATGGAAATGACGGTTAGTTTTCGTCAAAATCGACGAAATCATCGCGATTTGCGAGCCGTTGGGCTTGTTTCGACGCTGAAACGTGTGTGCATTACATTTGGCGCGTAAAGTGGGAGTAAAAAGAGCGCTTAAACGTCGAAATATCTCAAACGGGATAGAAATGACGGTTGGTTTTCGTCAAAATCGACGAAATCATCGCGATTTGCGAGCCGTTGGGCTTGTTTCGACGCTGAAACGTGTGTGCATTACATTTGGCGCGTAAAGTGGAGTGAAAAGAGCGCTTAAACGTCGAAATATCTCAAACGGGATGGAAATGACGGTTAGTTTTCGTCAAAATCGACGAAATCATCGCGATTTGCGAGCCGTTGGGCTTGTTTCGACGCTGAAACGTGTGTGCATTACATTTGGCGCGTAAAGTGGAGTAAAAAGAGCGCTTAAACGTCGAAATATCTCAAACGGTATGGAAATGACGGTTAGTTTTCGTCAAAATCGACGAAATCATCGCGATTTGCGAGCCGTTGGGCTTTGTTTCGACGCTGAAACGTGTGCATTACATTTGGCGCGTAAAGTGGAGTAAAAAGAGCGCTTAAACGTCGAAATATCTCAAACGGTATGGAAATGACGGTTAGTTTTCGTCAAAATCGACGAAATCATCGCGATTTGCGAGCCGTTGGGCTTGTTTCGACGCTGAAACGTGTGTGCATTACATTTGGCGCGTAAAGTGGAGTAAAAGAGCGCTTAAACGTCGAAATATCTCAAACGGGATAGAAATGACGGTTAGTTTTTCGTCAAAATCGACGAAATCATCGCGATTTGCGAGCCGTTGGGCTTGTTTCGACGCTGAAACGTGTGTGCATTACATTTGGCGCGTAAAGTGGAGTGAAAAGAGCGCTTAAACGTCGAAATATCTCAAACGGTATAGAAATGACGGTTAGTTTTCGTCAAAATCGACGAAATCATCGCGATTTGCGAGCTGTTGGGCTTGTTTCGACGCTGAAACGTGTGTGCATTACATTTGGCGCGTAAAGTGGAGTAAAAAGAGCGCTTAAACGTCGAAATATCTCAAACGGGATGGAAATGACGGTTAGTTTTCCGTCAAAATCGACGAAATCATCGCGATTTGCGAGCCGTTGGGCTTGTTTCGACGCTGAAACGTGTGTGCATTACATTTGGCGCGTAAAGTGGAGTAAAAAGAGCGCTTAAACGTCGAAATATCTCAAACGGTATGGAAATGACGGTTAGTTTTCGTCAAAATCGAGGAAATCATCGCGATTTGCGAGCCGTTGGGCTTGTTTTTTCGACGCTGAAACGTGTGTGCATTACATTTGGCGCGTAAAGTGGAGTAAAAAGAGCGCTTAAACGTCGAAATATCTCAAACGGGATGGAAATGACGGTTTTTTTTGTCGAGGAAATCATCGCGATTTGCGAGCCGTTGGGCTTGTTTCGACGCTGAAACGTGTGCTTTACATTTGGCGCGTAAAGTTGGAGAAAAGAGCGCTTAAACGTCGAAATATCTCAAACGGTATAGAAATGACGGTTAGTTTTCGTCAAAATCGACGAAAATCATCGCGATTTGCGAGCCGTTGGGCTTGTTTCGACGCTGAAACGTGTGTGCATTACATTTGGCGCGTAAAGTGGAGTGAAAAGAGCGCTTAAACGTCGAAATATCTCAAACGGTATGGAAATGACGGTTAGTTTTTCGTCAAAATCGAGGAAATCATCGCGATTTGCGAGCCGTTGGGCTTGTTTCGACGCTGAAACGTGTGTGCATTACATTTGGCGCGTAAAGTGGAGTAAAAAGAGCGCTTAAACGTCGAAATATCTCAAACGGGATAGAAATGACGGTTAGTTTTCGTCAAAATCGACGAAATCATCGCGATTTGCGAGCCGTTGGGCTTGTTTCGACGCTGAAACGTGTGTGCATTACATTTGGCGCGTAAAGTGGAGTGAAAAGAGCGCTTAAACGTCGAAATATCTCAAACGGTATGGAAATGACGGTTAGTTTTCGTCAAAATCGAGGAAATCATCGCGATTTTCGAGCTGTTGGGCTTGTTTCGACGCTGAAACGTGTGTGCATTACATTTGGCGCGTAAAGTGGAGTAAAAAGAGCGCTTAAACGTCGAAATATCTCAAACGGGATAGAAATGACGGTTAGTTTTCGTCAAAATCGACGAAATCATCGCGATTTGCGAGCTGTTGGGCTTGTTTCGACGCTGAAACGTGTGTGCATTACATTTGGCGCGTAAAGTGGAGTAAAAAGAGCGCTTAAACGTCGAAATATCTCAAACGGTATAGAAATGACGGTTAGTTTTCGTCAAAATCGACGAAATCATCGCGATTTGCGAGCCGTTGGGCTTGTTTCGACGCTGAAACGTGTGTGCATTACATTTGGCGCGTAAAGTGGAGTAAAAAGAGCGCTTAAACGTCGAAATATCTCAAACGGTATAAAATGACGGTTAGTTTTCGTCAAAATCGACGAAATCATCGCGATTTTCGAGCTGTTGGGCTTGTTTCGACGCTGAAACGTGTGTGCATTACATTTGGCGCGTAAAGTGGAGTAAAAAGAGCGCTTAAACGTCGAAATATCTCAAACGGTATGGAAATGACGGTTAGTTTTCGTCAAAATCGACGAAATCATCGCGATTTGCGAGCCGTTGGGCTTGTTTCGACGCTGAAACGTGTGTGCATTACATTTGGCGCGTAAAGTGGAGTAAAAAGAGCGCTTAAACGTCGAAATATCTCAAACGGGATAGAAATGACGGTCAGTTTTCGTCAAAATCGAGGAAATCATCGCGATTTGCGAGCCGTTGGGCTTGTTTCGACGCTGAAACGTGTGTGCATTACATTTGGCGCGTAAAGTGGAGTAATAAGAGCGCGTAAACGTCGAAATATCTCAAACGGTATGGAAATGACGGTTAGTTTTCGTCAAAATCGACGAAATCATCGCGATTTGCGAGCCGTTGGATTTGTTTCGACGCTGAAACGTGTGTGCATTACATTTGGCGCGTAAAGTGGAGTGAAAAGAGCGCTTAAACGTCGAAATATCTCAAACGGGATAGAAATGACGGTTAGTTTTCGTCAAAATCGACGAAATCATCGCGATTTGCGAGCCGTTGGGCTTGTTTCGACGCTGAAACGTGTGTGCATTACATTTGGCGCGTAAAGTGGAGTAATAAGAGAGCTTAAACGAAGAAATATCTCAAACGGGATAGAAATGACGGTCAGTTTTCGACAAAATCGAGGAAATCATCGCGATTTTCGAGCTGTTGGGCTTTTTTCGACGCTGAAGCGTGTGTGCATTACATTTGGCGCGTAAAGTGGAGTAGTAAGAGCGCGTAAACGTCGAAATATCTCAAACGGGATAGAAATGACGGTCAGTTTTCGTCAAAATCGACGAAATCATCGCGATTTGCGAGCCGTTGGGCTTGTTTCGACGCTGAAACGTGTGTGCATTACATTTGGCGCGTAAAGTGGAGTAAAAAGAGCGCTTAAACGTCGAAATATCTCAAACGGTATGGAAATGACGGTTAGTTTTCGTCAAAATCGACGAAATCATCGCGATTTGCGAGCCGTGCGGCTTGTTTCGACGCTGAAACGTGTGTGCATTACATTTGGCGCGTAAAGTGGAGTAAAAAGAGCGCTTAAACGTCGAAATATCTCAAACGGTATGGAAATGACGGTTAGTTTTCGTCAAAATCGACGAAATCATCGCGATTTGCGAGCTGTTGGGCTTGTTTCGACGCTGAAACGTGTGTGCATTACATTTGGCGCGTAAAGTGGAGTAAAAAGAGCGCTTAAACGTCAAAATATCTCAAACGGTATGGAAATGACGGTTAGTTTTCGTCAAAATCGACGAAATCATCGCGTTTTGCGAGCCGTTGGGCTTGTTTCGACGCTGAAACGTGTGTGCATTACATTTGGCGCGTAAAGTGGAGTAGTAAGAGCGCGTAGACGTCGAAATATCTCAAACGGGATAGAAATGACGGTCAGTTTTCGTCAAAATCGAGGAAATCATCGCGATTTGCGAGCCGTTGGGCTTGTTTCGACGCTGAAACGTGTGTGCATTACATTTGGCGCGTAAAGTGGAGTAAAAAGAGCGCTTAAACGTCGAAATATCTCAAACGGTATGGAAATGACGGTTAGTTTTCGTCAAAATCGACGAAATCATCGCGATTTGCGAGCCGTTGGGCTTTGTTTCGACGCTGAAACGTGTGTGCATTACATTTGGCGCGTAAAGTGGAGTGAAAAGAGCGCTTAAACGTCGAAATATCTCAAACGGGATAGAAATGACGGTTAGTTTTCGTCAAAATCGACGAAATCATCGCGATTTGCGAGCCGTTGGGCTTGTTTCGACGCTGAAACGTGTGTGCATTACATTTGGCGCGTAAAGTGGAGTAAAAAGAGCGCTTAAACGTCGAAATATCTCAAACGGGATAGAAATGACGGTCAGTTTTCGTCAAAATCGACGAAATCATCGCGATTTGCGAGCCGTTGGGCTTGTTTCGACGCTGAAACGTGTGTCATTACATTTGGCGCGTAAAGTGGAGTAAAAAGAGCGCTTAAACGTCGAAATATCTCAAACGGTATAGGAAATGACGGTTAGTTTTCGTCAAAATCGACGAAATCATCGCGATTTGCGAGCCGTTGGGCTTGTTTCGACGCTGAAACGTGTGTGCATTACATTTGGCGCGTAAAGTGGAGTAAAAAGAGCGCTTAAACGTCGAAATATCTCAAACGGGATAGAAATGACGGTCAGTTTTCGTCAAAATCGACGAAATCATCGCGATTTGCGAGCCGTTGGGCTTGTTTCGACGCTGAAACGTGTGTGCATTACATTTGGCGCGTAAAGTGGAGTGAAAAGAGCGCTTAAACGTCGAAATATCTCAAACGGGATAGAAATGACGGTTAGTTTTCGTCAAAATCGACGAAATCATCGCGATTTGCGAGCCGTTGGGCTTGTTTCGACGCTGAAACGTGTGTGCATTACATTTGGCGCGTAAAGTGGAGTGAAAAGAGCGCTTAAACGTCGAAATATCTCAAACGGTATAGAAATGACGGTTAGTTTTCGTCAAAATCGACGAAATCATCGCGATTTGCGAGCCGTTGGGCTTGTTTCGACGCTGAAACGTGTGTGCATTACATTTGGCGCGTAAAGTGGAGTGAAAAGAGCGCTTAAACGTCGAAATATCTCAAACGGTATGGAAATGACGGTCAGTTTTCGTCAAAATCGACGAAATCATCGCGATTTTGCGAGCCGTTGGGCTTGTTTCGACGCTGAAACGTGTGTGCATTACATTTGGCGCGTAAAGTGGAGTGAAAAGAGCGCTTAAACGTCGAAATATCTCAAACGGTATAGAAATGACGGTTAGTTTTTCGTCAAAATCGACGAAATCATCGCGATTTGCGAGCCGTTGGGCTTGTTTCGACGCTGAAACGTGTGTGCATTACATTTGGCGCGTAAAGTGGAGTAAAAGAGCGCTTAAACGTCGAAATATCTCAAACGGGATAGAAATGACGGTCAGTTTTCGTCAAAATCGACGAAATCATCGCGATTTGCGAGCCGTTGGGCTTGTTTCGACGCTGAAACGTGTGTGCATTACATTTGGCGCGTAAAGTGGAGTAAAAAGAGCGCTTAAACGTCGAAATATCTCAAACGGGATAGAAATGACGGTTAGTTTTCGTCAAAATCGACGAAATCATCGCGATTTTCGAGCCGTTGGGCTTGTTTCGACGCTGAAACGTGTGTGCATTACATTTGGCGCGTAAAGTGGAGTAAAAAGAGCGCTTAAACGTCGAAATATCTCAAACGGGATAGAAATGACGGTCAGTTTTCGTCAAAATCGACGAAATCATCGCGATTTGCGAGCCGTTGGGCTTTGTTTCGACGCTGAAACGTGTGTGCATTACATTTGGCGCGTAAAGTGGAGTAAAAAGAGCGCTTAAACGTCGAAATATCTCAAACGGGATAGAAATGACGGTCAGTTTTTCGTCAAAATCGACGAAATCATCGCGATTTGCGAGCTGTTGGGCTTGTTTCGACGCTGAAACGTGTGTGCATTACATTTGGCGCGTAAAGTGGAGTAAAAGAGCGCTTAAACGTCGAAATATCTCAAACGGGATAGAAATGACGGTTAGTTTTCGTCAAAATCGAGGAAATCATCGCGATTTGCGAGCCGTTGGGCTTGTTTCGACGCTGAAACGTGTGTGCATTACATTTGGCGCGTAAAGTGGAGTAAAAAGAGCGCTTAAACGTCGAAATATCTCAAACGGTATAGAAATGACGGTTAGTTTTCGTCAAAATCGACGAAATCATCGCGATTTGCGAGCCGTTGGGCTTGTTTCGACGCTGAAACGTGTGTGCATTACATTTGGCGCGTAAAGTGGAGTGAAAAGAGCGCTTAAACGTCGAAATATCTCAAACGGGATAGAAAATGACGGTTAGTTTTCGTCAAAATCGAGCGAAATCATCGCGATTTGCGAGCCGTTGGGCTTGTTTCGACGCTGAAACGTGTGTGCATTACATTTGGCGCGTAAAGTGGAGTAGAAAGAAGCGCTTAAACGTCGAAATATCTCAAACGGGATAGAAATGACGGTCAGTTTTCGTCAAAATCGACGAAATCATCGCGATTTGCGAGCCGTTGGGCTTGTTTCGACGCTGAAACGTGTGTGCATTACATTTGGCGCGTAAAGTGGAGTAAAAAGAGCGCTTAAACGTCGAAATATCTCAAACGGTATGGAAATGACGGTTAGTTTTCGTCAAAATCGACGAAATCATCGCGATTTGCGAGCCGTTGGGCTTGTTTCGACGCTGAAACGTGTGTGCATTACATTTGGCGCGTAAAGTGGAGTAAAAAGAGCGCTTAAACGTCGAAATATCTCAAACGGTATGGAAATGACGGTTAGTTTTCGTCAAAATCGACGAAATCATCGCGATTTGCGAGCCGTTGGGCTTGTTTCGACGCTGATACGTGTGTGCATTACATTTGGCTCGTAAAGTGGAGTATTAAAAGCGCTTAAACGTCGAAATATCTCAAACGGGATAGAAATGACGGTCAGTTTTCGTTAAAATCGAGGAAATCATCGGGATTTTCGAGCTGTTGGGCTTGTTACGACGCTGAAACGTGTGTGCATTACATTTGGCGCGTAAAGTGGAGTAAAAATAGCGCTTAAACGTCAAAATATCTCAAACGGGATAGAAATGACGGTCAGTTTTCGTCAAAATCGACGAAATCATCGCGGTTTGCGAGCCGTTGGGCTTGTTTCGACGCTGAAACGTGTGCATTACATTTGGCGCGTAAAGTGGAGTGAAAAGAGCGCTTAAACGTCGAAATATCTCAAACGGGATAGAAATGACGGTCAGTTTTCGTCAAAATCGAGGAAATCATCGCGATTTGCGAGCCGTTGGGCTTGTTTCGACGCTGAAACGTGTTTGCATTACATTTGGCGCGTAAAGTGGAGTATTAAAGAGCGCTTAAACGTCGAAATATCTCAAACGGGATAGAAATGACGGTCAGTTTTCGTTAAAATCGAGGAAATCATCGCGATTTTCGAGCTGTTGGGCTTGTTTCGACGCTGAAACGTGTGTGCATTACATTTGGCGCGTAAAGTGGAGTAAAAAGAGCGCTTAAACGTCAAAATATCTCAAACGGGATAGAAATGACGGTCAGTTTTCGTCAAAATCGACGAAATCATCGCGGTTTGCGAGCCGTTGGGCTTGTTTCGACGCTGAAACGTGTGTGCATTACATTTGGCGCGTAAAGTGGAGTAAAGAGAGCGCTTAAACGTCGAAATATCTCAAACGGGATAGAAATGACGGTTAGTTTTCGTCAAAATCGACGAAATCATCGCGATTTGCGAGCCGTTGGGCTTGTTTCGACGCTGAAACGTGTGTGCATTACATTTGGCGCGTAAAGTGGAGTGAAAAGAGCGCTTAAACGTCGAAATATCTCAAACGGTAATGAAATGACGGTTAGTTTTCGTCAAAATCGACGAAATCATCGCGATTTGCGAGCTGTTGGGCTTGTTTCGACGCTGAAACGTGTGTGCATTACATTTGGCGCGTAAAGTGGAGTAATGAGAGCGCTTAAACGTCGAAATATCTCAAACGGTATGGAAATGACGGTTATTTTTCGTCAAAATCGACGAAATCATCGCGATTTGCGAGCCGTTGGGCTTGTTTCGACGCTGAAACGTGTGTGCATTACATTTGGCGCGTAAAGTGGAGTAAAAAGAGCGCTTAAACGTCGAAATATCTCAAACGGGATAGAAATGACGGTCAGTTTTCGTTAAAATCGAGGAAATCATCGGGATTTTCGAGCTGTTGGGCTTGTTACGACGCTGAAACGTGTGTGCATTACATTTGGCGCGTAAAGTGGAGTAAAAATAGCGCTTAAACGTCAAAATATCTCAAACGGGATAGAAATGACGGTCAGTTTTCGTCAAAATCGACGAAATCATCGCGGTTTGCGAGCCGTTGGGCTTGTTTCGACGCTGAAACGTGTGTGCATTACATTTGGCGCGTAAAGTGGAGTGAAAAGAGCGCTTAAACGTCGAAATATCTCAAACGGGATAGAAATGACGGTCAGTTTTCGTCAAAATCGAGGAAATCATCGCGATTTGCGAGCCGTTGGGCTTGTTTCGACGCTGAAACGTGTGTGCATTACATTTGGCGCGTAAAGTGGAGTAAAAAGAGCGCTTAAACGTCGAAATATCTCAAACGGTATGGAAATGACGGTTAGTTTTCGTCAAAATCGACGAAATCATCGCGATTTGCGAGCCGTTGGGCTTGTTTCGACGCTGAAACGTGTGTGCATTACATTTGGCGCGTAAAGTGGAGTGAAAAGAGCGCTTAAACGTCGAAATATCTCAAACGGGATAGAAATGACGGTCAGTTTTCGTCAAAATCGACGAAATCATCGCGATTTGCGAGCCGTTGGGCTTGTTTCGACGCTGAAACGTGTGTGCATTACATTTGGCGCGTAAAGTGGAGTAAAAAGAGCGCTTAAACGTCGAAATATCTCAAACGGGATAGAAATGACGGTCAGTTTTCGTCAAAATCGACGAAATCATCGCGATTTGCGAGCCGTTGGGCTTGTTTCGACGCTGAAACGTGTGTGCATTACATTTGGCGCGTAAAGTGGAGTGAAAAGAGCGCTTAAACGTCGAAATATCTCAAACGGTATAGAAATGACGGTCAGTTTTCGTCAAAATCGACGAAATCATCGCGATTTGCGAGCCGTTGGGCTTGTTTCGACGCTGAAACGTGTGTGCATTACATTTGGCGCGTAAAGTGGAGTGAAAAGAGCGCTTAAACGTCGAAATATCTCAAACGGGATAGAAATGACGGTTAGTTTTCGTCAAAATCGAGGAAATCATCGCGATTTGCGAGCCGTTGGGCTTGTTTCGACGCTGAAACGTGTGTGCATTACATTTGGCGCGTAAAGTGGAGTGAAAAAGAGCGCTTAAACGTCGAAATATCTCAAACGGTATGGAAATGACGGTTAGTTTTCGTCAAAATCGACGAAATCATCGCGATTTGCGAGCCGTTGGGCTTGTTTCGACGCTGAAACGTGTGTGCATTACATTTGGCGCGTAAAGTGGAGTGAAAAGAGCGCTTAAACGTCGAAATATCTCAAACGGGATAGAAATGACGGTTAGTTTTCGTCAAAATCGACGAAATCATCGCGATTTGCGAGCCGTTGGGCTTGTTTCGACGCTGAAACGTGTGTGCATTACATTTGGCGCGTAAAGTGGAGTGAAAAGAGCGCTTAAACGTCGAAATATCTCAAACGGGATAGAAATGACGGTTAGTTTTCGTCAAAATCGACGAAATCATCGCGATTTGCGAGCCGTTGGGCTTGTTTCGACGCTGAAACGTGTGTGCATTACATTTGGCGCGTAAAGTGGAGTAAAAAGAGCGCTTAAACGTCGAAATATCTCAAACGGGATAGAAATGACGGTCAGTTTTCGTCAAAATCGACGAAATCATCGCGATTTGCGAGCCGTTGGGCTTGTTTCGACGCTGAAACGTGTGTGCATTACATTTGGCGCGTAAAGTGGAGTGAAAAGAGCGCTTAAACGTCGAAATATCTCAAACGGGATAGAAATGACGGTCAGTTTTCGTCAAAATCGACGAAATCATCGCGATTTGCGAGCCGTTGGGCTTGTTTCGACGCTGAAACGTGTGTGCATTACATTTGGCGCGTAAAGTGGAGTAAAAAGAGCGCTTAAACGTCGAAATATCTCAAACGGGATAGAAATGACGGTCAGTTTTTCGTCAAAATCGACGAAATCATCGCGATTTGCGAGCCGTTGGGCTTGTTTCGACGCTGAAACGTGTGTGCATTACATTTGGCGCGTAAAGTGGAGTGAAAAGAGCGCTTAAACGTCGAAATATCTCAAACGGGATAGAAATGACGGTCAGTTTTCGTCAAAATCGAGGAAATCATCGCGATTTGCGAGCTGTTGGGCTTGTTTCGACGCTGAAACGTGTGTGCATTACATTTGGCGCGTAAAGTGGAGTGAAAAGAGCGCTTAAACGTCGAAATATCTCAAACGGTATAGAAATGACGGTCAGTTTTCGTCAAAATCGACGAAATCATCGCGATTTGCGAGCCGTTGGGCTTGTTTCGACGCTGAAACGTGTGTGCATTACATTTGGCGCGTAAAGTGGAGTGAAAAGAGCGCTTAAACGTCGAAATATCTCAAACGGGATAGAAATGACGGTCAGTTTTCGTCAAAATCGACGAAATCATCGCGATTTGCGAGCCGTTGGGCTTGTTTCGACGCTGAAACGTGTGTGCATTACATTTGGCGCGTAAAGTGGAGTAAAAAGAGCGCTTAAACGTCGAAATATCTCAAACGGGATAGAAATGACGGTCAGTTTTCGTCAAAATCGACGAAATCATCGCGATTTGCGAGCCGTTGGGCTTGTTTCGACGCTGAAACGTGTGTGCATTACATTTGGCGCGTAAAGTGGAGTGAAAAGAGCGCTTAAACGTCGAAATATCTCAAACGGGATGGAAATGACGGTTAGTTTTCGTCAAAATCGACGAAATCATCGCGATTTGCGAGCCGTTGGGCTTGTTTCGACGCTGAAACGTGTGTGCATTACATTTGGCGCGTAAAGTGGAGTGAAAAAAGAGCGCTTAAACGTCGAAATATCTCAAACGGGATAGAAATGACGGTCAGTTTTCGTCAAAATCGAGGAAATCATCGCGATTTGCGAGCCGTTGGGCTTGTTTCGACGCTGAAACGTGTGTGCATTACATTTGGCGCGTAAAGTGGAGTGAAAAAGAGCGCTTAAACGTCGAAATATCTCAAACGGGATAGAAATGACGGTTAGTTTTCGTCAAAATCGACGAAATCATCGCGATTTGCGAGCCGTTGGGCTTGTTTCGACGCTGAAACGTGTGTGCATTACATTTGGCGCGTAAAGTGGAGTGAAAAGAGCGCTTAAACGTCGAAATATCTCAAACGGTATGGAAATGACGGTTAGTTTTCGTCAAAATCGACGAAATCATCGCGATTTGCGAGCCGTTGGGCTTGTTTCGACGCTGAAACGTGTGTGCATTACATTTGGCGCGTAAAGTGGAGTAATAAAAGCGCTTAAACGTCGAAATATCTCAAACGGGATAGAAATGACGGTCAGTTTTCGTCAAAATCGAGGAAATCATCGGGATTTTCGAGCTGTTGGGCTTGTTACGACGCTGAAACGTGTGTGCATTACATTTGGCGCGTAAAGTGGAGTAAAAAGAGCGCTTAAACGTCGAAATATCTCAAACGGGATAGAAATGACGGTCAGTTTTCGTCAAAATCGACGAAATCATCGCGATTTGCGAGCCGTTGGGCTTGTTTCGACGCTGAAACGTGTGTGCATTACATTTGGCGCGTAAAGTGGAGTGAAAAAAGCGCTTAAACGTCGAAATATCTCAAACGGGATAGAAATGACGGTCAGTTTTCGTCAAAATCGAGGAAATCATCGCGATTTGCGAGCCGTTGGGCTTGTTTCGACGCTGAAACGTGTGTGCATTACATTTGGCGCGTAAAGTGGAGTAAAAAAAGCGCTTAAACGTCGAAATATCTCAAACGGGATAGAAATGACGGTCAGTTTTCGTCAAAATCGAGGAAATCATCGCGATTTGCGAGCCGTTGGGCTTGTTTCGACGCTGAAACGTGTGTGCATTACATTTGGCGCGTAAAGTGGAGTGAAAAGAGCGCTTAAACGTCGAAATATCTCAAACGGGATAGAAATGACGGTCAGTTTTCGTCAAAATCGACGAAATCATCGCGATTTGCGAGCCGTTGGGCTTGTTTCGACGCTGAAACGTGTGTGCATTACATTTGGCGCGTAAAGTGGAGTAAAAAAAGCGCTTAAACGTCGAAATATCTCAAACGGTATAGAAATGACGGTCAGTTTTCGTCAAAATCGACGAAATCATCGCGATTTGCGAGCCGTTGGGCTTGTTTCGACGCTGAAACGTGTGTGCATTACATTTGGCGCGTAAAGTGGAGTAAAAGAGCGCTTAAACGTCGAAATATCTCAAACGGTATAGAAATGACGGTTAGTTTTCGTCAAAATCGACGAAATCATCGCGATTTGCGAGCCGTTGGGCTTGTTTCGACGCTGAAACGTGTGTGCATTACATTTGGCGCGTAAAGTGGAGTAAAAAGAGCGCTTAAACGTCGAAATATCTCAAACGGGATAGAAATGACGGTCAGTTTTCGTCAAAATCGACGAAATCATCGCGATTTGCGAGCCGTTGGGCTTGTTTCGACGCTGAAACGTGTGTGCATTACATTTGGCGCGTAAAGTGGAGTGAAAGAGCGCTTAAACGTCGAAATATCTCAAACGGTATGGAAATGACGGTTAGTTTTCGTCAAAATCGACGAAATCATCGCGATTTGCGAGCCGTTGGGCTTGTTTCGACGCTGAAACGTGTGTGCATTACATTTGGCGCGTAAAGTGGAGTGAAAAGAGCGCTTAAACGTCGAAATATCTCAAACGGTATAGAAATGACGGTTAGTTTTCGTCAAAATCGACGAAATCATCGCGATTTGCGAGCCGTTGGGCTTGTTTCGACGCTGAAACGTGTGTGCATTACATTTGGCGCGTAAAGTGGAGTGAAAAGAGCGCTTAAACGTCGAAATATCTCAAACGGTATAGAAATGACGGTTAGTTTTCGTCAAAATCGACGAAATCATCGCGATTTGCGAGCCGTTGGGCTTGTTTCGACGCTGAAACGTGTGTGCATTACATTTGGCGCGTAAAGTGGAGTGAAAAAGGCGCTTAAACGTCGAAATATCTCAAACGGGATAGAAATGACGGTCAGTTTTCGTCAAAATCGACGAAATCATCGCGATTTGCGAGCCGTTGGGCTTGTTTCGACGCTGAAACGTGTGTTCATTACATTTGGCACGTAAAGTGGAGTAATAAGGGAGCTTAAACGAAGAAATATCTCAAACGGTATGGATATGACGGTCAGTTTTCGTCAAAATCGAGGAAATCGTCGGGATTTTCGAGCTGTTGCGCTTTTTACGACGCTGAAACGTGTGTGCATTACATTTGGCGCCTAAAGTGGAGTGAAAAGAGCGCCTAAACGTCGAAATATCTCAAACGGTATGGAAATGACGATCAGTTTTCGTCAAAATCGAGGAAATCATCGGGATTTTCGAGCTGTTGCGTTTTTTACGACGCTGAAACGTGTGTGCATTACATTTGGCGCGTAAAGTGGGGTGAAAAGACCGCTTAAACGTCGAAATATCTCAAGCGTTATGGAAATGACGGTTAGTTTTCGTCAAAATCGACGAAATCATCGCGATTTGTGAGCTGTTGGGCTTGTTTCGACGCTGAAACGTGTGTGCATTACATTTGGCGCGTGAAGTGGAGTAATGGGAGCGCTTAAACGTCGAAATATCTCAAACGGTATGGAAATGACGGTTAGTTTTCGTAAAATAGTCGAAATCATCGCGATTTGCGAGCCGTTGGGCTTGTTTCGACGCTGATACGTGTGTGCATTACATTTGGCTCGTAAAGTGGAGTATTAAAAGCGCTTAAACGTCGAAATATCTCAAACGGGATAGAAATGACGGTCAGTTTTCGTTAAAATCGAGAAAATCATCGGGATTTTCGAGCTGTTGGGCTTGTTACGTCGCTGAAACGTGTGTGCATTACATTTGGCGCGTAAAGTGGAGTAAAAATAGCGCTTAAACGTCAAAATATCTCAAACGGGATAGAAATGACGGTCAGTTTTCTTCAAAATCGACGAAATCATCGCGGTTTGCGAGCCGTTGGGCTTGTTTCGACGCTGAAACGTGTGTGCATTACATTTGGCGCGTAAAGTGGAGTGAAACGAGCGCTTAAACGTCGAAATATCTCAAACGGGATAGAAATGACGGTCAGTTTTCTTCAAAATCGAGGAAATCATCGCGATTTGCGAGCCGTTGGGCTTGTTTCGACGCTGAAATGTGTGTGCATTACATTTGGCGCGTAAAGTGGAGTAAAAAGAGCGCTTAAACGTCGAAATATCTCAAACGGTATGGAAATGACGGTTAGTTTTCGTCAAAATCGACGAAATCATCGCTACTTGCGAGCCGTTGGGCTTGTTTCGACGCTGAAACGTGCGTGCATTACATTTGGCGCGTAAAGTGGAGTGAAAAGAGCGCTTAAACGTCGAAATATCTCAAACGGTAATGAAATGACGGTTAGTTTTCGTCAAAATCGACGAAATCATCGCGATTTGCGAGCCGTTGGGCTTGTTTCGACGCTGAAACGTATGTGCATTACATTTGGCGCGTAAAGTGGAGTGAAAAGAGCGCTTAAACGTCGAAATATCTCAAACGGTATGGAAATGACGGTTAGTTTTCGTCAAAATCGACGAAATCATCGCGATTTGCGAGCCGTTGGGCTTGTTTCGACGCTGAAACGTGTGTGCATTACATTTGGCGCGTAAAGTGGAGTAAAAGAGCGCTTAAACGTCGAAATATCTCAAACGGGATAGAAATGACGGTTAGTTTTCGTCAAAATCGACGAAATCATCGCGATTTGCGAGCCGTTGGGCTTGTTTCGACGCTGAAACGTGTGTGCATTACATTTGGCGCGTAAAGTGGAGTGAAAAGAGCGCTTAAACGTCGAAATATCTCAAACGGTAATGAAATGACGGTTAGTTTTCGTCAAAATCGACGAAATCATCGCGATTTGCGAGCCGTTGGGCCTGTTTCGACGCTGAAACGTGTGTGCATTACATTTGGCGCGTAAAGTGGTGTGAAAAGAGCGCTTAAACGTCGAAATATCTCAAACGGGATAGAAATGACGGTCAGTTTTCGTCAAAATCGACGAAATCATCGCGATTTGCGAGCCGTTGGGCTTGTTTCGACGCTGAAACGTGTGTGCATTACATTTGGCGCGTAAAGTGGAGTAAAAAGAGCGCTTAAACGTCGAAATAATATCTCAAACGGTATGGAAATGACGGTCAGTTTTCGTCAAAATCGAGGAAATCATCGCGATTTGCGAGCCGTTGGGCTTGTTTCGACGCTGAAACGTGTGTGCATTACATTTGGCGCGTAAAGTGGAGTGAAAAGAGCGCTTAAACGTCGAAATATCTCAAACGGTAATGAAATGACGGTTAGTTTTCGTCAAAATCGACGTAATCATCGCGATTTGCGAGCCGTTGGGCCTGTTTCGACGCTGAAACGTGTGTGCATTACATTTGGCGCGTAAAGTGGAGTGAAAGGAGCGCTTAAACGTCGAAATATCTCAAACGGTATGGAAATGACGGTTAGTTTTTGTCAAAATCGAGGAAATCATCGCGATTTTCGAGCTGTTGGGCTTGTTTCGACGCTGAAACGTGTGTGCATTACATTTGGCGCGTAAAGTGGGTAAAAAGAGCGCTTAAACGTCGAAATATCTCAAACGGTATGGAAATGACGGTTAGTTTTCGTCGAAATCGACGAAATCATCGCGATTTGCGAGCCGTTGGGCTTGTTTCGACGCTGAAACGTGTGTGCATTACATTTGGCGCGTAAAGTGGAGTGAAAAGAGCGCTTAAACGTCGAAATATCTCAAACGGTATGGAAATGACGGTTAGTTTTCGTCAAAATCGACGAAATCATCGCGATTTGCGAGCCGTTGGGCTTGTTTCGACGCTGAAACGTGTGTGCATTACATTTGGCGCGTAAAGTGGAGTGAAAAGAGCGCTTAAACGTCGAAATATCCAAAACGGGATAGAAATGACGGTCAGTTTTCGTCAAAACCGAGGAAATCATTGCGATTTGCGAGCCGTTAGGCTTGTTTTGACGCTGAAACGTGTGTGCATTACATTTGACGCGTAAAGTGGAGTAAAAAGAGCGCTTAAACGTCGAAATATCTCAAACGGGATAGAAATGACGGTTAGTTTTTGTCAAAATCGAGGAAATCATCGCGATTTTCGAGCTGTTGGGCGTGTTTCGACGCTGAAACGTGTGTGCATTACATTTGGCGCGTAAAGTGGAGTGAAAAGGGCGCTTAAACGTCGAAATATCTCAAACGGGATAGAAATGACGGTTAGTTTTCGTCAAAATCGAAGAAATCATCGCGATTTGCGAGCCGTTGGGCTTGTTTCGACGCTGAAACGTGTGTGCATTACATTTGGCGCGTAAAGTGGAGTGAATAGAGCGCTTAAACGTCGAAATATCTCAAACGGTATGGAAATGACGGTTAGTTTTCGTCAAAATCGAGGAAATCATCGCGATTTGCGAGCCGTTGGGCTTTTTTCGACGCTGAAACGTGTGTGCATTACATTTGGCGCGTAAAGTGGAGTGAATAGAGCGCTTAAACGTCGAAATATCTCAAACGGTATGGAAATGACGGTTAGTTTTCGTCAAAATCGACAAAATCATCGCGATTTGCGAGCCGTTGGGCTTGTTTCGGCGCTGAAACGTGTGTGCATTACATTTCGCGCGTAAAGTGGAGTGAAAAGAGCGCTTAAACGTCGAAATATCTCAAACGGGATAGAAATGACGGTTAGTTTTCGTCAAAATCGAGGAAATCATCGCGATTTGCGAGCTGTTGGGCTTGTTTCGGCGCTGAAACGTGTGTGCATTACATTTGGCGCGTAAAGTGGAGTGAAAAGAGCGCTTAAACGTCGAAATATCTCAAACGGGATAGAAATGACGGTCAGTTTTCGTCAAAATCGAGGAAATCATCGCGATTTGCGAGCCGTTGGGCTTGTTTCGACGCTGAAACGTGTGTGCATTACATTTGGCGCGTAAAGTGGAGTGAAAAGAGCGCTTAAACGTCGAAATATCTCAAACGGTATGGAAATGACGGTTAGTTTTCGTCAAAATCGACGAAATCATCGCGATTTGCGAGCCGTTGGGCTTGTTTCGGCGCTGAAACGTGTGTGCATTACATTTGGCGCGTAAAGTGGAGTGAAAAGAGCGCTTAAACGTCGAAATATCTCAAACGGGATAGAAATGACGGTTAGTTTTCGTCAAAATCGAGGAAATCATCGCGATTTGCGAGCCGTTGGGCTTGTTTCGACGCTGAAACGTGTGTGCATTACATTTGGCGCGTAAAGTGGAGTGAAAAGAGCGCTTAAACGTCGAAATATCTCAAACGGGATAGAAATGACGGTTAGTTTTCGTCAAAATCGAGGAAATCATCGCGATTTGCGAGCTGTTGGGCTTGTTTCGACGCTGAAACGTGTGTGCATTACATTTGGCGCGTAAAGTGGAGTGAAAAGAGCGCTTAAACGTCGAAATATCTCAAACGGGATGGAAATGACGGTTAGTTTTCGTCAAAATCGAGGAAATCATCGCGATTTGCGAGCCGTTGGGCTTGTTTCGACGCTGAAACGTGTGTGCATTACATTTGGCGCGTAAAGTGGAGTGAAAAGAGCGCTTAAACGTCGAAATATCTCAAACGGGATGGAAATGACGGTTAGTTTTCGTCAAAATCGACGAAATCATCGCGATTTGCGAGCCGTTGGGCTTGTTTCGACGCTGAAACGTGTGTGCATTACATTTGGCGCGTAAAGTGGAGTGAAAAGAGCGCTTAAACGTCGAAATATCTCAAACGGGATAGAAATGACGGTTAGTTTTCGTCAAAATCGAGGAAATCATCGCGATTTGCGAGCCGTTGGGCTTGTTTCGACGCTGAAACGTGTGTGCATTACATTTGGCGCGTAAAGTGGAGTGAAAAGAGCGCTTAAACGTCGAAATATCTCAAACGGGATAGAAATGACGGTTAGTTTTCGTCAAAATCGAGGAAATCATCGCGATTTGCGAGCCGTTGGGCTTGTTTCGACGCTGAAACGTGTGTGCATTACATTTGGCGCGTAAAGTGGAGTGAAAAGAGCGCTTAAACGTCGAAATATCTCAAACGGGATAGAAATGACGGTCAGTTTTCGTCAAAATCGAGGAAATCATCGCGATTTGCGAGCCGTTGGGCCTGTTTCGACGCTGAAACGTGTGTGCATTACATTTGGCGCGTAAAGTGGAGTGAAAAGAGCGCTTAAACGTCGAAATATCTCAAACGGGATAGAAATGACGGTTAGTTTTCGTCAAAATCGAGGAAATCATCGCGATTTGCGAGCCGTTGGGCTTTGTTTCGACGCTGAAACGTGTGTGCATTACATTTGGCGCGTAAAGTGGAGTGAAAAGAGCGCTTAAACGTCGAAATATCTCAAACGGGATGGAAATGACGGTTAGTTTTCGTCAAAATCGACGAAATCATCGCGATTTGCGAGCCGTTGGGCTTGTTTCGACGCTGAAACGTGTGTGCATTACATTTGGCGCGTAAAGTGGAGTGAAAAGAGCGCTTAAACGTCGAAATATCTCAAACGGGATAGAAATGACGGTTAGTTTTCGTCAAAATCGAGGAAATCATCGCGATTTGCGAGCCGTTGGGCTTGTTTCGACGCTGAAACGTGTGTGCATTACATTTGGCGCGTAAAGTGGAGTGAAAAGAGCGCTTAAACGTCGAAATATCTCAAACGGGATAGAAATGACGGTTAGTTTTCGTCAAAATCGAGGAAATCATCGCGATTTGCGAGCCGTTGGGCTTGTTTCGACGCTGAAACGTGTGTGCATTACATTTGGCGCGTAAAGTGGAGTGAAAAGAGCGCTTAAACGTCGAAATATCTCAAACGGGATAGAAATGACGGTTAGTTTTCGTCAAAATCGAGGAAATCATCGCGATTTGCGAGCCGTTGGGCTTGTTTCGACGCTGAAACGTGTGTGCATTACATTTGGCGCGTAAAGTGGAGTGAAAAGAGCGCTTAAACGTCGAAATATCTCAAACGGGATAGGAAATGACGGTTAGTTTTCGTCAAAATCGAGGAAATCATCGCGATTTGCGAGCCGTTGGGCTTGTTTCGACGCTGAAACGTGTGTGCATTACATTTGGCGCGTAAAGTGGAGTGAAAAGAGCGCTTAAACGTCGAAATATCTCAAACGGGATAGAAATGACGGTTAGTTTTCGTCAAAATCGAGGAAATCATCGCGATTTGCGAGCCGTTGGGCTTGTTTCGACGCTGAAACGTGTGTGCATTACATTTGGCGCGTAAAGTGGAGTGAAAAGAGCGCTTAAACGTCGAAATATCTCAAACGGGATAGAAATGACGGTTAGTTTTCGTCAAAATCGAGGAAATCATCGCGATTTGCGAGCCGTTGGGCTTGTTTCGACGCTGAAACGTGTGTGCATTACATTTGGCGCGTAAAGTGGAGTGAAAAGAGCGCTTAAACGTCGAAATATCTCAAACGGGATAGAAATGACGGTTAGTTTTCGTCAAAATCGAGGAAATCATCGCGATTTGCGAGCCGTTGGGCTTGTTTCGACGCTGAAACGTGTGTGCATTACATTTGGCGCGTAAAGTGGAGTGAAAAGAGCGCTTAAACGTCGAAATATCTCAAACGGGATAGGAAATGACGGTTAGTTTTTCGTCAAAATCGAGGAAATCATCGCGATTTGCGAGCCGTTGGGCTTGTTTCGACGCTGAAACGTGTGTGCATTACATTTGGCGCGTAAAGTGGAGTGAAAAGAGCGCTTAAACGTCGAAATATCTCAAACGGGATAGAAATGACGGTTAGTTTTCGTCAAAATCGAGGAAATCATCGCGATTTGCGAGCCGTTGGGCTTGTTTCGACGCTGAAACGTGTGTGCATTACATTTGGCGCGTAAAGTGGAGTGAAAAGAGCGCTTAAACGTCGAAATATCTCAAACGGGATAGAAATGACGGTTAGTTTTCGTCAAAATCGAGGAAATCATCGCGATTTGCGAGCCGTTGGGCTTGTTTCGACGCTGAAACGTGTGTGCATTACATTTGGCGCGTAAAGTGGAGTGAAAAGAGCGCTTAAACGTCGAAATATCTCAAACGGGATAGGAAATGACGGTTAGTTTTCGTCAAAATCGAGGAAATCATCGCGATTTGCGAGCCGTTGGGCTTGTTTCGACGCTGAAACGTGTGTGCATTACATTTGGCGCGTAAAGTGGAGTGAAAAGAGCGCTTAAACGTCGAAATATCTCAAACGGGATAGAAATGACGGTTAGTTTTCGTCAAAATCGAGGAAATCATCGCGATTTGCGAGCCGTTGGGCTTGTTTCGACGCTGAAACGTGTGTGCATTACATTTGGCGCGTAAAGTGGAGTGAAAAGAGCGCTTAAACGTCGAAATATCTCAAACGGTATAGAAATGACGGTTAGTTTTCGTCAAAATCGAGGAAATCATCGCGATTTGCGAGCCGTTGGGCTTGTTTCGACGCTGAAACGTGTGTGCATTACATTTGGCGCGTAAAGTGGAGTGAAAAGAGCGCTTAAACGTCGAAATATCTCAAACGGTATGGAAATGACGGTTAGTTTTCGTCAAAATCGACGAAATCATCGCGATTTGCGAGCCGTTGGGCTTGTTTCGGCGCTGAAACGTGTGTGCATTACATTTCGCGCTTAAAGTGGAGTGAAAAGAGCGCTTAAACGTCGAAATATCTCAAACGGGATAGAAATGACGGTCAGTTTTCGTCAAAATCGAGGAAGTCATCGCGATTTGTGAGCCGTTGGGCATGTTTCGACGCTTAAACGTGTGTGCATTACATTTGGCGCTTAAAGTGGAGTGAAAAGAGCGCCTAAACATCGAAATATCTCAAACGGGATAGAAATGACGGTTAGTTTTCGTCAAAATCGAGGAAATCATCGCGATTTGCGAGCTGTTGGGCTTGTTTCGGCGCTGAAACGTATGTGCATTACATTTGGCGCGTAAAGTGGAGTGAAAAGAGCGCTTAAGCGTCGAAATATCTCAAACGGGATAGAAATGACGGTTAGTTTTCGTCAAAATCGAAGAAGTCATCGCGATTTGCGAGCCGTTGGGCTTGTTTCGACGCTGAAACGTGTGTGCATTACATTTGGCGCGTAAAGTGGAGTGAATAGAGCGCTTAAACGTCGAAATATCTCAAACGGTATGGAAATGACGGTTAGTTTTCGTCAAAATCGAGGAAATCATCGCGATTTGCGAGCCGTTGGGCTTTTCGACGCTGAAACGTGTGTGCATTACATTTGGCGCGTAAAGTGGAGTGAAAAGAGCGCTTAAACGTCGAAATATCTCAAACGGGATGGAAATGACGGTTAGTTTTCGTCAAAATCGACGAAATCATCGCGATTTGCGAGCCGTTGGGCTTTGTTTCGACGCTGAAACGTGTGTCATTACATTTGGCGCGTAAAGTGGAGTGAAAAGAGCGCTTAAACGTCGAAATATCTCAAACGGGATAGAAATGACGGTCAGTTTTCGTCAAAATCGAGGAAATCATCGCGATTTGCGAGCCGTTGGGCTTGTTTCGACGCTGAAACGTGTGTGCATTACATTTGGCGCGTAAAGTGGAGTGAAAAGAGCGCTTAAACGTCGAAATATCTCAAACGGGATAGAAATGACGGTTAGTTTTCGTCAAAATCGAGGAAATCATCGCGATTTGCGAGCCGTTGGGCTTGTTTCGACGCTGAAACGTGTGTGCATTACATTTGGCGCGTAAAGTGGAGTGAAAAGAGCGCTTAAACGTCGAAATATCTCAAACGGGATAGAAATGACGGTTAGTTTTCGTCAAAATCGAGGAAATCATCGCGATTTGCGAGCCGTTGGGCTTGTTTCGACGCTGAAACGTGTGTGCATTACATTTGGCGCGTAAAGTGGAGTGAAAAGAGCGCTTAAACGTCGAAATATCTCAAACGGGATAGAAATGACGGTTAGTTTTCGTCAAAATCGAGGAAATCATCGCGATTTGCGAGCCGTTGGGCTTGTTTCGACGCTGAAACGTGTGTGCATTACATTTGGCGCGTAAAGTGGAGTGAAAAGAGCGCTTAAACGTCGAAATATCTCAAACGGGATAGAAATGACGGTTAGTTTTCGTCAAAATCGAGGAAATCATCGCGATTTGCGAGCCGTTGGGCTTGTTTCGACGCTGAAACGTGTGTGCATTACATTTGGCGCGTAAAGTGGAGTGAAAAGAGCGCTTAAACGTCGAAATATCTCAAACGGGATAGAAATGACGGTTAGTTTTCGTCAAAATCGAGGAAATCATCGCGATTTGCGAGCCGTTGGGCTTGTTTCGACGCTGAAACGTGTGTGCATTACATTTGGCGCGTAAAGTGGAGTGAAAAGAGCGCTTAAACGTCGAAATATCTCAAACGGGATAGAAATGACGGTTAGTTTTCGTCAAAATCGAGGAAATCATCGCGATTTGCGAGCCGTTGGGCTTGTTTCGACGCTGAAACGTGTGTGCATTACATTTGGCGCGTAAAGTGGAGTGAAAAGAGCGCTTAAACGTCGAAATATCTCAAACGGGATAGAAATGACGGTTAGTTTTCGTCAAAATCGAGGAAATCATCGCGATTTGCGAGCCGTTGGGCTTGTTTCGACGCTGAAACGTGTGTGCATTACATTTGGCGCGTAAAGTGGAGTGAAAAGAGCGCTTAAACGTCGAAATATCTCAAACGGGATAGAAATGACGGTCAGTTTTCGTCAAAATCGAGGAAATCATCGCGATTTGCGAGCCGTTGGGCTTGTTTCGACGCTGAAACGTGTGTGCATTACATTTGGCGCGTAAAGTGGAGTGAAAAGAGCGCTTAAACGTCGAAATATCTCAAACGGGATAGAAATGACGGTCAGTTTTCGTCAAAATCGAGGAAATCATCGCGATTTGCGAGCCGTTGGGCTTGTTTCGACGCTGAAACGTGTGTGCATTACATTTGGCGCGTAAAGTGGAGTGAAAAGAGCGCTTAAACGTCGAAATATCTCAAACGGGATAGAAATGACGGTTAGTTTTCGTCAAAATCGAGGAAATCATCGCGATTTGCGAGCCGTTGGGCTTGTTTCGACGCTGAAACGTGTGTGCATTACATTTGGCGCGTAAAGTGGAGTGAAAAGAGCGCTTAAACGTCGAAATATCTCAAACGGGATAGAAATGACGGTTAGTTTTCGTCAAAATCGAGGAAATCATCGCGATTTGCGAGCCGTTGGGCTTTGTTTCGACGCTGAAACGTGTGTCATTACATTTGGCGCGTAAAGTGGAGTGAAAAGAGCGCTTAAACGTCGAAATATCTCAAACGGGATAGAAATGACGGTTAGTTTTCGTCAAAATCGAGGAAATCATCGCGATTTGCGAGCCGTTGGGCTTGTTTCGACGCTGAAACGTGTGTCATTACATTTGGCGCGTAAAGTGGAGTGAAAAGAGCGCTTAAACGTCGAAATATCTCAAACGGGATAGAAATGACGGTTAGTTTTCGTCAAAATCGAGGAAATCATCGCGATTTGCGAGCCGTTGGGCTTGTTTCGACGCTGAAACGTGTGTGCATTACATTTGGCGCGTAAAGTGGAGTGAAAAGAGCGCTTAAACGTCGAAATATCTCAAACGGGATAGAAATGACGGTTAGTTTTCGTCAAAATCGAGGAAATCATCGCGATTTGCGAGCCGTTGGGCTTGTTTCGACGCTGAAACGTGTGTGCATTACATTTGGCGCGTAAAGTGGAGTGAAAAGAGCGCTTAAACGTCGAAATATCTCAAACGGGATAGAAATGACGGTTAGTTTTCGTCAAAATCGAGGAAATCATCGCGATTTGCGAGCCGTTGGGCTTGTTTCGACGCTGAAACGTGTGTGCATTACATTTGGCGCGTAAAGTGGAGTGAAAAGAGCGCTTAAACGTCGAAATATCTCAAACGGGATGGAAATGACGGTTAGTTTTCGTCAAAATCGAGGAAATCATCGCGATTTGCGAGCCGTTGGGCTTTTTTTCGACGCTGAAACGTGTGTGCATTACATTTGGCGCGTAAAGTGGAGTGAAAAGAGCGCTTAAACGTCGAAATATCTCAAACGGGATAGAAATGACGGTCAGTTTTCGTCAAAATCGAGGAAATCATCGCGATTTGCGAGCCGTTGGGCTTGTTTCGACGCTGAAACGTGTGTGCATTACATTTGGCGCGTAAAGTGGAGTGAAAAGAGCGCTTAAACGTCGAAATATCTCAAACGGGATAGAAATGACGGTTAGTTTTCGTCAAAATCGAGGAAATCATCGCGATTTGCGAGCCGTTGGGCTTGTTTCGACGCTGAAACGTGTGTGCATTACATTTGGCGCGTAAAGTGGAGTGAAAAGAGCGCTTAAACGTCGAAATATCTCAAACGGGATAGAAATGACGGTTAGTTTTCGTCAAAATCGAGGAAATCATCGCGATTTGCGAGCCGTTGGGCTTGTTTCGACGCTGAAACGTGTGTGCATTACATTTGGCGCGTAAAGTGGAGTGAAAAGAGCGCTTAAACGTCGAAATATCTCAAACGGGATAGAAATGACGGTTAGTTTTCGTCAAAATCGACGAAATCATCGCGATTTGCGAGCCGTTGGGCTTGTTTCGACGCTGAAACGTGTGTGCATTACATTTGGCGCGTAAAGTGGAGTGAAAAGAGCGCTTAAACGTCGAAATATCTCAAACGGGATAGAAATGACGGTCAGTTTTCGTCAAAATCGAGGAAATCATCGCGATTTGCGAGCCGTTGGGCATGTTTCGACGCTGAAACGTGTGTGCATTACATTTGGCGCGTAAAGTGGAGTGAAAAGAGCGCTTAAACGTCGAAATATCTCAAACGGGATAGAAATGACGGTTAGTTTTCGTCAAAATCGAGGAAATCATCGCGATTTGCGAGCCGTTGGGCTTGTTTCGACGCTGAAACGTGTGTGCATTACATTTGGCGCGTAAAGTGGAGTGAAAAGAGCGCTTAAACGTCGAAATATCTCAAACGGGATAGAAATGACGGTTAGTTTTCGTCAAAATCGAAGAAATCATCGCGATTTGCGAGCCGTTGGGCTTGTTTCGACGCTGAAACGTGTGTGCATTACATTTGGCGCGTAAAGTGGAGTGAAAAGAGCGCTTAAACGTCGAAATATCTCAAACGGGATGGAAATGACGGTTAGTTTTCGTCAAAATCGAGGAAATCATCGCGATTTGCGAGCCGTTGGGCTTGTTTCGACGCTGAAACGTGTGTCATTACATTTGGCGCGTAAAGTGGAGTGAAAAGAGCGCTTAAACGTCGAAATATCTCAAACGGGATGGAAATGACGGTTAGTTTTCGTCAAAATCGACGAAATCATCGCGATTTGCGAGCCGTTGGGCTTGTTTCGACGCTGAAACGTGTGTGCATTACATTTCGCGCGTAAAGTGGAGTGAAAAGAGCGCTTAAACGTCGAAATATCTCAAACGGGATAGAAATGACGGTCAGTTTTCGTCAAAATCGAGGAAATCATCGCGATTTGTGAGCCGTTGGGCATGTTTCGACGCTTAAACGTGTGTGCATTACATTTGGCGCTTAAAGTGGAGTGAAAAGAGCGCCTAAACATCGAAATATCTCAAACGGGATAGAAATGACGGTCAGTTTTCGTCAAAATCGAGGAAATCATCGCGATTTGCGAGCCGTTGGGCTTTGTTTCGACGCTGAAACGTGTGTGCATTACATTTGGCGCGTAAAGTGGAGTGAAAAGAGCGCTTAAACGTCGAAATATCTCAAACGGGATAGAAATGACGGTCAGTTTTCGTCAAAATCGAGGAAATCATCGCGATTTGCGAGCCGTTGGGCTTGTTTCGACGCTGAAACGTGTGTGCATTACATTTGGCGCGTAAAGTGGAGTGAAAAGAGCGCTTAAACGTCGAAATATCTCAAACGGGATAGAAATGACGGTTAGTTTTCGTCAAAATCGAGGAAATCATCGCGATTTGCGAGCCGTTGGGCTTGTTTCGACGCTGAAACGTGTGTGCATTACATTTGGCGCGTAAAGTGGAGTGAAAAGAGCGCTTAAACGTCGAAATATCTCAAACGGGATAGAAATGACGGTTAGTTTTCGTCAAAATCGAGGAAATCATCGCGATTTGCGAGCCGTTGGGCTTGTTTCGACGCTGAAACGTGTGTGCATTACATTTGGCGCGTAAAGTGGAGTGAAAAGAGCGCTTAAACGTCGAAATATCTCAAACGGGATAGAAATGACGGTTAGTTTTCGTCAAAATCGAGGAAATCATCGCGATTTGCGAGCCGTTGGGCTTGTTTCGACGCTGAAACGTGTGTGCATTACATTTGGCGCGTAAAGTGGAGTGAAAAGAGCGCTTAAACGTCGAAATATCTCAAACGGGATAGAAATGACGGTCAGTTTTCGTCAAAATCGAGGAAATCATCGCGATTTGCGAGCCGTTGGGCATGTTTCGACGCTGAAACGTGTGTGCATTACATTTGGCGCGTAAAGTGGAGTGAAAAGAGCGCCTAAAACATCGAAATATCTCAAACGGGATAGAAATGACGGTCAGTTTTCGTCAAAATCGAGGAAATCATCGCGATTTGCGAGCCGTTGGGCTTGTTTCGACGCTGAAACGTGTGTGCATTACATTTGGCGCGTAAAGTGGAGTGAAAAGAGCGCTTAAACGTCGAAATATCTCAAACGGGATAGAAATGACGGTTAGTTTTCGTCAAAATCGAGGAAATCATCGCGATTTGCGAGCCGTTGGGCTTGTTTCGACGCTGAAACGTGTGTGCATTACATTTGGCGCGTAAAGTGGAGTGAAAAGAGCGCTTAAACGTCGAAATATCTCAAACGGGATAGAAATGACGGTTAGTTTTCGTCAAAATCGAGGAAATCATCGCGATTTGCGAGCCGTTGGGCTTGTTTCGACGCTGAAACGTGTGTGCATTACATTTGGCGCGTAAAGTGGAGTGAAAAGAGCGCTTAAACGTCGAAATATCTCAAACGGGATAGAAATGACGGTTAGTTTTCGTCAAAATCGAGGAAATCATCGCGATTTGCGAGCCGTTGGGCTTGTTTCGACGCTGAAACGTGTGCATTACATTTGGCGCGTAAAGTGGAGTGAAAAGAGCGCTTAAACGTCGAAATATCTCAAACGGGATGGAAATGACGGTTAGTTTTCGTCAAAATCGAGGAAATCATCGCGATTTGCGAGCCGTTGGGCTTGTTTCGACGCTGAAACGTGTGTGCATTACATTTGGCGCGTAAAGTGGAGTGAAAAGAGCGCTTAAACGTCGAAATATCTCAAACGGGATAGAAATGACGGTTAGTTTTCGTCAAAATCGAGGAAATCATCGCGATTTGCGAGCCGTTGGGCTTGTTTCGACGCTGAAACGTGTGTGCATTACATTTGGCGCGTAAAGTGGAGTGAAAAGAGCGCTTAAACGTCGAAATATCTCAAACGGGATAGAAATGACGGTTAGTTTTCGTCAAAATCGAGGAAATCATCGCGATTTGCGAGCCGTTGGGCTTGTTTCGACGCTGAAACGTGTGTGCATTACATTTGGCGCGTAAAGTGGAGTGAAAAGAGCGCTTAAACGTCGAAATATCTCAAACGGGATAGAAATGACGGTTAGTTTTCGTCAAAATCGAGGAAATCATCGCGATTTGCGAGCCGTTGGGCTTGTTTCGACGCTGAAACGTGTGTGCATTACATTTGGCGCGTAAAGTGGAGTGAAAAGAGCGCTTAAACGTCGAAATATCTCAAACGGGATAGAAATGACGGTCAGTTTTCGTCAAAATCGAGGAAATCATCGCGATTTGCGAGCCGTTGGGCATGTTTCGACGCTGAAACGTGTGTGCATTACATTTGGCGCGTAAAGTGGAGTGAAAAGAGCGCTTAAACGTCGAAATATCTCAAACGGGATAGAAATGACGGTCAGTTTTCGTCAAAATCGAGGAAATCATCGCGATTTGCGAGCCGTTGGGCTTGTTTCGACGCTGAAACGTGTGTGCATTACATTTGGCGCGTAAAGTGGAGTGAAAAGAGCGCTTAAACGTCGAAATATCTCAAACGGGATAGAAATGACGGTTAGTTTTCGTCAAAATCGAGGAAATCATCGCGATTTGCGAGCCGTTGGGCTTGTTTCGACGCTGAAACGTGTGTGCATTACATTTGGCGCGTAAAGTGGAGTGAAAAGAGCGCTTAAACGTCGAAATATCTCAAACGGGATAGAAATGACGGTTAGTTTTCGTCAAAATCGAGGAAATCATCGCGATTTGCGAGCCGTTGGGCTTGTTTCGACGCTGAAACGTGTGTGCATTACATTTGGCGCGTAAAGTGGAGTGAAAAGAGCGCTTAAACGTCGAAATATCTCAAACGGGATAGAAATGACGGTTAGTTTTCGTCAAAATCGAGGAAATCATCGCGATTTGCGAGCCGTTGGGCTTGTTTCGACGCTGAAACGTGTGTGCATTACATTTGGCGCGTAAAGTGGAGTGAAAAGAGCGCTTAAACGTCGAAATATCTCAAACGGGATGGAAATGACGGTTAGTTTTCGTCAAAATCGAGGAAATCATCGCGATTTGCGAGCCGTTGGGCTTGTTTCGACGCTGAAACGTGTGTGCATTACATTTGGCGCGTAAAGTGGAGTGAAAAGAGCGCTTAAACGTCGAAATATCTCAAACGGGATGGAAATGACGGTTAGTTTTCGTCAAAATCGACGAAATCATCGCGATTTGCGAGCCGTTGGGCTTGTTTCGGCGCTGAAACGTGTGTGCATTACATTTCGCGCTTAAAGTGGAGTGAAAAGAGCGCTTAAACGTCGAAATATCTCAAACGGGATAGAAATGACGGTCAGTTTTCGTCAAAATCGAGGAAGTCATCGCGATTTGCGAGCCGTTGGGCATGTTTCGACGCTTAAACGTGTGTGCATTACATTTGGCGCTTAAAGTGGAGTGAAAAGAGCGCCTAAACATCGAAATATCTCAAACGGGATAGAAATGACGGTCAGTTTTCGTCAAAATCGAGGAAATCATCGCGATTTGCGAGCCGTTGGGCTTGTTTCGACGCTGAAACGTGTGTGCATTACATTTGGCGCGTAAAGTGGAGTGAATAGAGCGCTTAAACGTCGAAATATCTCAAACGGGATAGAAATGACGGTTAGTTTTCGTCAAAATCGACGAAATCATCGCGATTTGCGAGCCGTTGGGCGTGTTTCGACGCTGAAACGTGTGTGCATTACATTTGGCGCGTAAAGTGGAGTGAAAAGAGCGCTTAAACGTCGAAATATCTCAAACGGGATGGAAATGACGGTTAGTTTTCGTCAAAATCGACGAAATCATCGCGATTTGCGAGCCGTTGGGCTTGTTTCGACGCTGAAACGTGTGTGCATTACATTTGGCGCGTAAAGTGGAGTGAAAAGAGCGCTTAAACGTCGAAATATCTCAAACGGGATGGAAATGACGGTTAGTTTTCGTCAAAATCGACGAAATCATCGCGATTTGCGAGCCGTTGGGCTTGTTTCGGCGCTGAAACGTGTGTGCATTACATTTGGCGCTTAAAGTGGAGTGAAAAGAGCGCTTAAACGTCGAAATATCTCAAACGGGATAGAAATGACGGTCAGTTTTCGTCAAAATCGAGGAAGTCATCGCGATTTGCGAGCCGTTGGGCATGTTTCGACGCTTAAACGTGTGTGCATTACATTTGGCGCTTAAAGTGGAGTGAAAAGAGCGCCTAAACATCGAAATATCTCAAACGGGATAGAAATGACGGTTAGTTTTCGTCAAAATCGAGGAAATCATCGCGATTTGCGAGCCGTTGGGCTTGTTTCGGCGCTGAAACGTATGTGCATTACATTTGGCGCGTAAAGTGGAGTGAAAAGAGCGCTTAAACGTCGAAATATCTCAAACGGGATAGAAATGACGGTTAGTTTTCGTCAAAATCGAAGAAATCATCGCGATTTGCGAGCCGTTGGGCTTGTTTCGACGCTGAAACGTGTGTGCATTACATTTGGCGCGTAAAGTGGAGTGAATAGAGCGCTTAAACGTCGAAATATCTCAAACGGGATGGAAATGACGGTTAGTTTTCGTCAAAATCGAGGAGATCATCGCGATTTGCGAGCCGTTGGGCTTTTTTCGACGCTGAAACGTGTGTGCATTACATTTGGCGCGTAAAGTGGAGTGAAAAGAGCGCTTAAACGTCGAAATATCTCAAACGGGATGGAAATGACGGTTAGTTTTCGTCAAAATCGACGAAATCATCGCGATTTGCGAGCCGTTGGGCTTGTTTCGGCGCTGAAACGTGTGTGCATTACATTTCGCGCTTAAAGTGGAGTGAAAAGAGCGCTTAAACGTCGAAATATCTCAAACGGGATAGAAATGACGGTCAGTTTTCGTCAAAATCGAGGAAATCATCGCGATTTGCGAGCCGTTGGGCATGTTTCGACGCTTAAACGTGTGTGCATTACATTTGGCGCGTAAAGTGGAGTGAAAAGAGCGCCTAAACATAACCTGAAATGTGTATTACATTTGGCGCGTAAAGTGAGTGAAAAGAGCGCTTAAACGTCGAAATATCTCAAACGGGATAGAAATGACGGTCAGTTTTCGTCAAAATCGAGGAAATCATCGCGATTTGCGAGCCGTTGGGCTTGTTTCGACGCTGAAACGTGTGTGCATTTGGCGGCGCGTAAAGTGGAGTGAAAAGAGCGCTTAAACGTCGAAATATCTCAAACGGGATAGAAATGACGGTTAGTTTTCGTCAAAATCGAGGAAATCATCGCGATTTGCGAGCCGTTGGGCTTGTTTCGACGCTGAAACGTGTGTGCATTACATTTGGCGCGTAAAGTGGAGTGAAAAGAGCGCTTAAACGTCGAAATATCTCAAACGGGATAGAAATGACGGTTAGTTTTCGTCAAAATCGAGGAAATCATCGCGATTTGCGAGCCGTTGGGCATGTTTCGACGCTGAAACGTGTGTGCATTACATTTGGCGCGTAAAGTGCAGTGAAAAGAGCGCTTAAACGTCGAAATATCTCAAACGGGATGGAAATGACGGTCAATTTTCGTCAAAATCGACGAAATCATCGCGATTTGCGAGCCGTTGGGCTTGTTTCGACGCTGAAACGTGCGCATTACATTTGGATAGAAATGACGGTCAATTTTCGTCAAAATCGAGAAATCATCGCGATTTGCATTGGCTGTTTTTCGACGCTGAACTTGTGCATTACATTTGGCGCGTAAAGTGCAGTGAAAAGGAAGCGCTTAAACGTCGAAATATCTCAAACGGGATGGAAATGACGGTCAATTTTCGTCAAAATCGACGAAATCATCGCGATTTGCGAGACCGTTGGGCTTGTTTCGACGCTGAAGCCGATGTGCGTTACATTTGGCGCGTAAAGTGCGGTGAAAAGAGCGCTTAAACGTCGAAATATCTCAAACGGGATGGAAATGACGGTGTTTTTCGTCAAAATCGGCAGGAAATCATCGCGATTTGCGAGCCGTTGGGGCTTGTTTCGACGCTGAAACGTGTGTGTGCATTTGGCGCGTAAGAGTGCAGTGAAAAGAGCGCGCTTAAACGTCGAAAATATCTCAAACGGGATGCGAAATGACGGTCAATTTTCGGTCAAAATCGACGAAATCATCGCGATTTGCGAGCCGTTGGGCTTGTTTCGACGCTGAAACGTGTGTGCATTACATTTGGCGCGTAAAGTGCAGTGAAAAGAGCGCTTAAACGTCGAAATATCTCAAACGGGATAGAAATGACGGTCAATTTTCGTCAAAATCGACGAAATCATCGCGATTTGCGAGCCGTTGGGCTTGTTTCGACGCTGAAACGTGTGTGCATTACATTTGGCGCGTAAAGTGCAGTGAAAAGAGCGCTTAAACGTCGAAATATCTCAAACGGGATAGAAATGACGGTCAATTTTCGTCAAAATCGAGGAAATCATCGCGATTTGCGAGCCGTTGGGCTTGTTTCGACGCTGAAACGTGTGTGCATTACATTTGGCGCGTAAAGTGCAGTGAAAAGAGCGCTTAAACGTCGAAATATCTCAAACGGGATAGGAAATGACGGTCAATTTTCGTCAAAATCGACGAAATCATCGCGATTTGCGAGCCGTTGGGCTTGTTTCGACGCTGAAACGTGTGTGCATTACATTTGGCGCGTAAAGTGCAGTGAAAAGAGCGCTTAAACGTCGAAATATCTCAAACGGGATAGAAATGACGGTCAGTTTTCGTCAAAATCGACGAAATCATCGCGATTTGCGAGCCGTTGGGCATGTTTCGACGCTGAAACGTGTGTGCATTACATTTGGCGCGTAAAGTGCAGTGAAAAGAGCGCTTAAACGTCGAAATATCTCAAACGGGATGGAAATGACGGTCAATTTTCGTCAAAATCGACGAAATCATCGCGATTTGCGAGCCGTTGGGCTTGTTTCGACGCTGAAACGTGTGTGCATTACATTTGGCGCGTAAAGTGCAGTGAAAAGAGCGCTTAAACGTCGAAATATCTCAAACGGGATGGAAATGACGGTCAATTTTCGTCAAAATCGACGAAATCATCGCGATTTGCGAGCCGTTGGGCATTGTTTCGACGCTGAAACGTGTGTGCATTACATTTGGCGCGTAAAGTGCAGTGAAAAGAGCGCTTAAACGTCGAAATATCTCAAACGGGATGGAAATGACGGTCAAGTTTTCGTCAAAATCGAGGAAATCATCGCGATTTGCGAGCCGTTGGGCTTGTTTCGACGCTGAAACGTGTGTGCATTACATTTGGCGCGTAAAGTGCAGTGAAAAGAGCGCTTAAACGTCGAAATATCTCAAACGGGATGGAAATGACGGTTAGTTTTCGTCAAAATCGACGAAATCATCGCGATTTGCGAGCCGTTGGGCTTGTTTCGACGCTGAAACGTGTGTGCATTACATTTGGCGCGTAAAGTGCAGTGAAAAGAGCGCTTAAACGTCGAAATATCTCAAACGGGATGGAAATGACGGTCAATTTTCGCAAAATCGACGAAATCATCGCGATTTGCGAGCCGTTGGGCTTGTTTCGACGCTGAAACGTGTGTGCATTACATTTGGCGCGTAAAGTGCAGTGAAAAGAGCGCTTAAACGTCGAAATATCTCAAACGGGATGGAAATGACGGTCAATTTTCGTCAAAATCGACGAAATCATCGCGATTTGCGAGCCGTTGGGCTTGTTTCGACGCTGAAACGTGTGCATTACATTTGGCGCGTAAAGTGAGTGAAAAGAGCGCTTAAACGTCGAAATATCTCAAACGGGATGGAAATGACGGTCAATTTTCGTCAAAATCGACGAAATCATCGCGATTTGCGAGCCGTTGGGCTTGTTTCGACGCTGAAACGTGTGTGCATTACATTTGGCGCGTAAAGTGCAGTGAAAAGAGCGCTTAAACGTCGAAATATCTCAAACGGGATGGAAATGACGGTCAATTTTCGTCAAAATCGACGAAATCATCGCGATTTGCGAGCCGTTGGGCTTGTTTCGACGCTGAAACGTGTGCATTACATTTGGCGCGTAAAGTGCAGTGAAAAGAGCGCTTAAACGTCGAAATATCTCAAACGGGATGGAAATGACGGTCAATTTTCGTCAAAATCGACGAAATCATCGCGATTTGCGAGCCGTTGGGCTTGTTTCGACGCTGAAACGTGTGTGCATTACATTTGGCGCGTAAAGTGCAGTGAAAAGAGCGCTTAAACGTCGAAATATCTCAAACGGGATGGAAATGACGGTCAATTTTCGTCAAAATCGACGAAATCATCGCGATTTGCGAGCCGTTGGGCTTGTTTCGACGCTGAAACGTGTGTGCATTACATTTGGCGCGTAAAGTGCAGTGAAAAGAGCGCTTAAACGTCGAAATATCTCAAACGGGATGGAAATGACGGTCAATTTTCGTCAAAATCGACGAAATCATCGCGATTTGCGAGCCGTTGGGCTTGTTTCGACGCTGAAACGTGTGCATTACATTTGGCGCGTAAAGTGCAGTGAAAAGAGCGCTTAAACGTCGAAATATCTCAAACGGGATAGGAAATGACGGTCAATTTTCGTCAAAATCGACGAAATCATCGCGATTTGCGAGCCGTTGGGCTTGTTTCGACGCTGAAACGTGTGTGCATTACATTTGGCGCGTAAAGTGCAGTGAAAAGAGCGCTTAAACGTCGAAATATCTCAAACGGGATGGAAATGACGGTCAATTTTCGTCAAAATCGACGAAATCATCGCGATTTGCGAGCCGTTGGGCTTGTTTCGACGCTGAAACGTGTGTGCATTACATTTGGCGCGTAAAGTGCAGTGAAAAGAGCGCTTAAACGTCGAAATATCTCAAACGGGATGGAAATGACGGTCAATTTTCGTCAAAATCGACGAAATCATCGCGATTTGCGAGCCGTTGGACTTGTTTCGACGCTGAAACGTGTGCGCATTACATTTGGCGCGTAAAGTGCAGTGAAAAGAGCGCTTAAACGTCGAAATATCTCAAACGGGATGGAAATGACGGTCAATTTTCGTCAAAATCGACGAAATCATCGCGATTTGCGAGCCGTTGGGCTTGTTTCGACGCTGAAACGTGTGTGCATTACATTTGGCGCGTAAAGTGCAGTGAAAAGAGCGCTTAAACGTCGAAATATCTCAAACGGGATAGAAATGACGGTCAATTTTCGTCAAAATCGACGAAATCATCGCGATTTGCGAGCCGTTGGGCTTGTTTCGACGCTGAAACGTGTGTGCATTACATTTGGCGCGTAAAGTGCAGTGAAAAGAGCGCTTAAACGTCGAAATATCTCAAACGGGATGGAAATGACGGTCAATTTTCGTCAAAATCGACGAAATCATCGCGATTTGCGAGCCGTTGGGCTTGTTTCGACGCTGAAACGTGTGTGCATTACATTTGGCGCGTAAAGTGCAGTGAAAAGAGCGCTTAAACGTCGAAATATCTCAAACGGGATGGAAATGACGGTCAATTTTCGTCAAAATCGACGAAATCATCGCGATTTGCGAGCCGTTGGGCTTGTTTCGACGCTGAAACGTGTGGTCATTACATTTGGCGCGTAAAGTGCAGTGAAAAGAGCGCTTAAACGTCGAAATATCTCAAACGGGATGGAAATGACGGTCAATTTTCGTCAAAATCGACGAAATCATCGCGATTTGCGAGCCGTTGGGCTTGTTTCGACGCTGAAACGTGTGCATTACATTTGGCGCGTAAAGTGCAGTGAAAAGAGCGCTTAAACGTCGAAATATCTCAAACGGGATGGAAATGACGGTCAATTTTCGTCAAAATCGACGAAATCATCGCGATTTGCGAGCCGTTGGGCTTGTTTCGACGCTGAAACGTGTGCATTACATTTGGCGCGTAAAGTGCAGTGAAAAGAGCGCTTAAACGTCGAAATATCTCAAACGGGATGGAAATGACGGTCAATTTTCGTCAAAATCGACGAAATCATCGCGATTTGCGAGCCGTTGGGCTTGTTTCGACGCTGAAACGTGTGTCATTACATTTGGCGCGTAAAGTGCAGTGAAAAGAGCGCTTAAACGTCGAAATATCTCAAACGGGATGGAAATGACGGTCAATTTTTCGTCAAAATCGACGAAATCATCGCGATTTGCGAGCCGTTGGGCTTGTTTCGACGCTGAAACGTGTGTGCATTACATTTGGCGCGTAAAGTGCAGTGAAAAGAGCGCTTAAACGTCGAAATATCTCAAACGGGATGGAAATGACGGTCAATTTTCGTCAAAATCGACGAAATCATCGCGATTTGCGAGCCGTTGGGCTTGTTTCGACGCTGAAACGTGTGTGCATTACATTTGGCGCGTAAAGTGCAGTGAAAAGAGCGCTTAAACGTCGAAATATCTCAAACGGGATGGAAATGACGGTCAATTTTCGTCAAAATCGACGAAATCATCGCGATTTGCGAGCCGTTGGCTTGTTTCGACGCTGAAACGTGTGTGCATTACATTTGGCGCGTAAAGTGCAGTGAAAAGAGCGCTTAAACGTCGAAATATCTCAAACGGGATGGAAATGACGGTCAATTTTCGTCAAAATCCGACGGAAATCATCGCGATTTGCGAGCCGTTGGGCTTGTTTCGACGCTGAAACGTGTGTGCATTACATTTGGCGCGTAAAGTGCAGTGAAAAGAGCGCTTAAACGTCGAAATATCTCAAACGGGATGGAAATGACGGTCAATTTTCGTCAAAATCGACGAAATCATCGCGATTTGCGAGCCGTTGGGCTTGTTTCTACGCTGAAACGTGTGCGTTACATTTGGCGCGTAAAGTGCAGTGAAAAGAGCGCTTAAACGTCGAAATATCTCTCAAACGGGATGGAAATGACGGTCAATTTTCGTCAAAAATCGACGAAATCATCGCGATTTGCGAGCCGTTGGGCTTGTTTCGACGCTGAAACGTGTGTGCATTACATTTGGCGCGTAAAGTGCAGTGAAAAGAGCGCTTAAACGTCGAAATATCTCAAACGGGATAGAAATGACGGTCAATTTTCGTCAAAATCGACGAAATCACCGCGATTTGCGAGCCGTTGGGCTTGTTTCGACGCTGAAATGTGTGTGCATTACATTTGGCGCGTAAAGTGCGAGTAAAAAGAGCGCTAAAACGTCGAAGTATCTCAAACGGGATGGAAATGACGGTCAGTTTTCGTCAAAATCGAGGGAATCATCGCGATTTGCGAGCCGTTGGGCTTGTTTCGACGCTGAAACGTGTGTGCATTGACATTTGGCGCGTAAAGTGCAGTGAAAAGAGCGCTTAAACGTCGAAGTATCTCAAACGGGATGGAAATGACGGTCAGTTTTCGTCAAAATCGGCGAAATCATCGCCATTTGCGAGCCGTTGGGCCTGTTTCGACGCTGAACTGTGTGCATATACATTAGGCGCGTAAAGTGCAGTGAAAAGAGCGCTTAAACGTCGAAATGTCTCAAACGGGATAGAAATGACGGTCAGTTTTCGTCAAAATCGACGAAATCATCGCGATTTCCGAGCCGTTGGGCTTGCTTCGACGCTGAAACGTGTGTACGTTGCATTTGTCGCGTAAAGTGGTGTGAAAAGAGCGCTTAAACGTCGTAGTAATATCTCAAACGGGATGGAAATGACGGTCAGTTTTCGTCAAAATCGGCGAAATCATCGTGATTTTGCGAGCCGCTGGGTTTGTTTCGACGCTGAAACGTAGGCATTACATTTGGCGCGTACTGTGGAGTAAAAGAGCGCCAAAGGTCGAAGTATCTCAAACGCAGCATGGAAAATGACGGTTAGTTTCGTCAAAATCGAGTGAAAATCCTCGCGATTTGCGGTGCCGTTATTTTTGTTTCTACGCTGAAACGTGTGTGCATTGGCTATCGGTGCGTAAAGCGTGGAGTTAAAAGAAAGGGCTTAAACGTCGAAGTATCTCAAACGGTATGGAAAATGACGGTTGTTTTCGTCAAAAATCGGGGAAATCTCCTCATCGTGATTTATGAGCCGCTGGGCTGCTTTCGACGCTGAAACGTGCGGTGCATTGGCGCATTTGGCACTTAAAGTGGAGTAAAAGAGCGCTTAAACGTTCAACATTTCAAACGGGCGATAGAAACACGTCAGTTTTCGTCAACATCGAGAAATCATCGCGATTTCCGAGCCGTTGGGCTTTGTTTCGATCGCTGAAATGTGTGTGCATTACATTTGGCGCATAAAGAGGAGTAAAAGAGCGCTTAAACGTCGAAGTATCTCAAACGTGCAGGCGGGAAATGACGGATAGTTTTCGTCAAAATCGAGGAAATTATCGTGATTTGCGAGCCGTTGGGCTTGTTTTTTGATGCTGTGAAACGTGTGTGCATTGGCATTTGCCGTGTAAAGTGGCGTGAAAAGAGCGCTTAAAGTGAAATATCTCAAACGGGGGGAAATGACGGTCGGCTTTCGTTCAAAATCGGGTACTCATCGCGATTTGCGAGCTGTTGGCTTTGTTTTGATGCTGAAACGTGTGTATAATTTGGTGTAAGTGGTGTGAAAAGAGCGCTTAAACGTGGAAATATCTCAAACGGTATGGAAATGATGGTCAGTTTTCGTCAAAACCGATGAAATCATCGCGATTTGCGGAGCTGTTGGGTTTGTTCTGATGCTGAAACGTGTGCGCGCTGCACTTGGCGTGTAAAGTGGAGTGAAAAGAGCGCTCAACCGTCGAAATATCTCTAACGGGGTAGAAATGACGGTTATTTTCGTCAATCTAGGAAATCATCGCGATTTGTGAGCTGTTGGTTTGTTTCGACGCTGAAACGTGTGTCATTACATTTGGCGTGCAAAGTGGTGTGAAAAAGAGCGCTTAAACGTCGAAATATCTCAAACGGTAGGAAAATGACGGTTGTGCTTGTCGAAAATGAAATCATCGCGTCATTTGCGAGCCGTTGGGCTTGTTTCGATGCTGAAACGTGTGCGCATTGCCTATTTGGCGCGTAAAGCGAGTAAAAGAGCGCTAAACGTCGAATCCCTCTAAACGGGAGGAATGACGGTTAGTTTGCGTCAAAATCGAGGAAATCATCGTGGATTTGCGAGCTGTTGGGTTTGTTTCTACGCTGAAATGTGTGCATTACATTTGGCGTAAAGTGGAGTGAAAAGAGCGCTGAAACGTTGAAATATCTCAAACGGGATAGAAATGATGGTGCGCTTTTTCCAATCGAGGAAATCATCGTGGTTTGCGAGCTGTTGGGCTTGTTTCGGACGCTGAAACGTGCGTGCATTACATTTGGCGTGTAAAGTGGAGTGAAAGAGCGCTTAAACGTCGTAGTATCTCAAACGGGATGGAAATGATGGTCAGTCTGTCGTCATAGTCGAGGAAATCATCGCGATTTTGTGAGCCGTTGGTCTTGCTTCTGACGCTGAAACGTGTGTGCATTACATTTGGTGTGTAAAGTGGAGTAAAAGAGCGCTTAAACGTCGAATATCTCCAAACGGGGAGGGGCGGTTAGTTTCTTCAAATCGAGGAAATCACCGTGATTTGCGAGCTGTTGGGCTTTGTTTCGACGCTGAAACGTGTGTGCTTGCCTTTGTGTTGTAAAGCGGAGTGAAAAGAGCGCCTTAAACCCAAATATCCCAACGGGGGAAGAAATGACGGTCAGTTTTCTTCAAAATGAGGAAATCATCGTGAGGCGTGGTTGGTCTCTGACGCTGAATCGTGTGTGCATTGTTGGTGCGTAATGTGGGGTGTAAACAGCGTTTAAACGTCGAAATGTCCCACGGGTGGGAGTGACGGTCAGTTTTCGTCAATCGGGAAATCATCGCGTTTGCGAGCGTTGGGTTTGTTTCGACGCTGAAACGTGTGTGCATTACATTTGGCGCGAATGTGGAGTAAAGAGTGCTGAAACGTCGAAATTCTCTAAAACGGGGATAGAAATGACGGTTAGTTTTCGTCAAAATCGTGAAATCATCGTTGAGGTTGTTGTTTCGACGCTGAAACGTGTGTGCATTACATTGGCGCGTAAAGTGGAGTGGAAAGGGCGCTTAAACGTCGAAATATCTCAAACGGATAGAAATGACGGTTAGTTTTCGTCAAAATCGTGGAAATCATCGGGATTTTGCGGGAGCTGTTGGGTTTTTCGACGCTGAAACGTGTGCGATTACATTTGGCGCGTAAAGTGGAGTAAAAAGAGCGCTTAAACGTCGAAATATCTCAAACGGTATAGAAATGACGGTTAGTTTTCGTCAAAATCGTGGAAATCATCGCGATTATGCGAGCCGTTGGGCTTGTTTCGACGCTGAAACGTGTGTGCATTGCCATTTGGCGCGTAAAGTGGAGTAAAAAGAGCGCTTAAACGTCGAAAATATCTCAAACGGGATGGAGAAATGACGGTCAGTTTCGTCAAAATCGAGGAAATCATCGCGATTTGCGAGCTGTTGGGCTTGTTTCGACGCTGAAACGTGTGGCATTACATTTGGCGCGTAAAGTGGAGTGAAAAGAGCGCTTAAACGTCGAAATATCTCAAACGGGATAGAAATGACGGTCAGTTTTCGTCAAAATCGAGAAATCATCGCGATGGAGCGTTGGGCTTGTTTCGACGCTGAACGTGTGTGCATTACATTTGGCGCGTTAAAGTGGAGTGAAAAGAGCGCTTAAACGTCGAAATATCTCAAACGGGATAGAAATGACGGTCGTTTCGTCAAAATCGAGGAAATCATCGCGATTTGCGAGCCGTTGGGCTTGGTTCGACGCTGAAACGTGTGTGCATTATATTTGGCGCGTAAAGTGGAGTAAAAAGAGCGCTTAAACGTCGATATATCTCAAACGGGTGGAAATGACGGTCAGTTTTCGTCAAAATCGAGGAAATTATCGCGATTTGCGAGCCGTTGGGCTTTTTTCGACGCTGAAACGTGTGCGCATTACATTTGGCGCGTAAAGTGGAGTGAAAAGAGACGCTTAAACGTCGAAATATCTCAAACGGGATGGAAATGACGGTTAAGCTTTTCGTCAAAATCGACGAAATCATCGCATTTGCGAGCCGTTGGCTTGTTTCGACGCTGAAACGTGTGTGCATTACATTTGGCGTGTAAAGTGGAGTAAAAAGAGCGCTTAAACGAGGAAATATCTCAAACGGGATAGAAAATGACGGTTAGTTTTCGTCAAAATCGAGGAA
>JACSOB010000171.1:0-49832 GCA_019677175.1 Bombus sylvicola | reverse complement strand
GACGGTCAATTTTCGTCAAAATCGACGAAATCATCGCGATTTGCGAGCCGTTGGGCTTGTTTCGACGCTGAAACGTGTTTGCATTAAAAAAAAAAAATCTCAAACGGGATGGTAATGACGGTCAATTTTCGTCAAAATCGACGAAATCATCGCAATTTGCGAGCCGTTGGGCTTGTTTCGACGCTGAAACGTGTTTGCATTACATTTGGCGCGTAAAGTGCAGTGAAAAGAGCGCTTAAACGTCGAAATATCTCAAACGGGATGGAAATGACGGTCAATTTTCGTCAAAATCGACGAAATCATCGCGATTTGCGAGCCGTTGGGCTTGTTTCGACGCTGAAACGTGTTTGCATTACATTTGGCGCGTAAAGTGCAGTGAAAAGAGCGCTTAAACGTCGAAATATCTCAAACGGGATGGAAATGACGGTCAATTTTCGTCAAAATCGACGAAATCATCGCGATTTGCGAGCCGTTGGGCTTGTTTCGACGCTGAAACGTGTTTGCATTACATTTGGCGCGTAAAATGCAGTGAAAAGAGCGCTTAAACGTCGAAATATCTCAAACGGGATGGAAATGACGGTCAATTTTAGTCAAAATCGACGAAATCATCGCGATTTGCGAGCCGTTGGGCTTGTTTCGACGCTGAAACGAGTTTGCATTACATTTGGCGCGTAAAATGCAGTGAAAAGAGCGCTTAAACGTCGAAATATCTCAAACGGGATGGAAATGACGGTCAATTTTCGTCAAAATCGAAGTAATCATCGCGATTGGCGAGCCGTTGGGCTTGTTTCGACGCTGAAACGTGTTTGCATTACATTTGGCGCGTAAAGTGCAGTGAAAAGAGCGCTTAAACGTCGAAATATCTCAAACGGGATGGAAATGACGGTCAATTTTCGTCAAAATCGACGAAATCATCGCGATTTGCGAGCCGTTGGGCTTGTTTCGACGCTGAAACGTGTTTGCATTACATTTGGCGCGTAAAGTGCAGTGAAAAGAGCGCTTAAACGTCGAAATATCTCAAACGGGATGGAAATGACGGTCAATTTTCGTCAAAATCGACGAAATCATCGCGATTTGCGAGCCGTTGGGCTTGTTTCGACGCTGAAACGTGTTTGCATTACATTTGGCGCGTAAAATGCAGTGAAAAGAGCGCTTAAACGTCGAAATATCTCAAACGGGATGGAAATGACGGTCAATTTTCGTCAAAATCGACGAAATCATCGCGATTTGCGAGCCGTTGGGCTTGTTTCGACGCTGAAACGTGTTTGCATTACATTTGGCGCGTAAAGTGCAGTGAAAAGAGCGCTTAAACGTCGAAATATCTCAAACGGGATGGAAATGACGGTCAATTTTCGTCAAAATCGACGAAATCATCGCGATTTGCGAGCCGTTGGGCTTGTTTCGACGCTGAAACGTGTTTGCATTACATTTGGCGCGTAAAGTGCAGTGAAAAGAGCGCTTAAACGTCGAAATATCTCAAACGGGATGGAAATGACGGTCAATTTTCGTCAAAATCGACGAAATCATCGCGATTTGCGAGCCGTTGGGCTTGTTTCGACGCTGAAACGTGTTTGCATTACATTTGGCGCGTAAAATGCAGTGAAAAGAGCGCTTAAACGTCGAAATATCTCAAACGGGATGGAAATGACGGTCAATTTTCGTCAAAATCGACGTAATCATCGCGATTTGCGAGCCGTTGGGCTTGTTTCGACGCTGAAACGTGTTTGCATTACATTTGGCGCGTAAAATGCAGTGAAAAGAGCGCTTAAACGTCGAAATATCTCAAACGGGATGGAAATGACGGTCAATTTTCGTCAAAATCGACGAAATCATCGCGATTTGCGAGCCGTTGGGCTTGTTTCGACGCTGAAACGTGTTTGCATTACATTTGGCGCGTAAAATGCAGTGAAAAGAGCGCTTAAACGTCGAAATATCTCAAACGGGATGGAAATGACGGTCAATTTTCGTCAAAATCGACGAAATCATCGCGATTTGCGAGCCGTTGGGCTTGTTTCGACGCTGAAACGTGTTTGCATTACATTTGGCGCGTAAAATGCAGTGAAAAGAGCGCTTAAACGTCGAAATATCTCAAACGGGATGGAAATGACGGTCAATTTTCGTCAAAATCGACGAAATCATCGCGATTTGCGAGCCGTTGGGCTTGTTTCGACGCTGAAACGTGTTTGCATTACATTTGGCGCGTAAAGTGCAGTGAAAAGAGCGCTTAAACGTCGAAATATCTCAAACGGGATGGAAATGACGGTCAATTTTCGTCAAAATCGACGAAATCATCGCGATTTGCGAGCCGTTGGGCTTGTTTCGACGCTGAAACGTGTTTGCATTACATTTGGCGCGTAAAGTGCAGTGAAAAGAGCGCTTAAACGTCGAAATATCTCAAACGGGATGGAAATGACGGTCAATTTTCGTCAAAATCGACGAAATCATCGCGATTTGCGAGCCGTTGGGCTTGTTTCGACGCTGAAACGTGTTTGCATTACATTTGGCGCGTAAAATGCAGTGAAAAGAGCGCTTAAACGTCGAAATATCTCAAACGGGATGGAAATGACGGTCAATTTTCGTCAAAATCGACGAAATCATCGCGATTTGCGAGCCGTTGGGCTTGTTTCGACGCTGAAACGTGTTTGCATTACATTTGGCGCGTAAAGTGCAGTGAAAAGAGCGCTTAAACGTCGAAATATCTCAAACGGGATGGAAATGACGGTCAATTTTCGTCAAAATCGACGAAATCATCGCGATTTGCGAGCCGTTGGGCTTGTTTCGACGCTGAAACGTGTTTGCATTACATTTGGCGCGTAAAGTGCAGTGAAAAGAGCGCTTAAACGTCGAAATATCTCAAACGGGATGGAAATGACGGTCAATTTTCGTCAAAATCGACGAAATCATCGCGATTTGCGAGCCGTTGGGCTTGTTTCGACGCTGAAACGTGTTTGCATTACATTTGGCGCGTAAAATGCAGTGAAAAGAGCGCTTAAACGTCGAAATATCTCAAACGGGATGGAAATGACGGTCAATTTTCGTCAAAATCGACGTAATCATCGCGATTTGCGAGCCGTTGGGCTTGTTTCGACGCTGAAACGTGTTTGCATTACATTTGGCGCGTAAAATGCAGTGAAAAGAGCGCTTAAACGTCGAAATATCTCAAACGGGATGGAAATGACGGTCAATTTTCGTCAAAATCGACGAAATCATCGCGATTTGCGAGCCGTTGGGCTTGTTTCGACGCTGAAACGTGTTTGCATTACATTTGGCGCGTAAAGTGCAGTGAAAAGAGCGCTTAAACGTCGAAATATCTCAAACGGGATGGAAATGACGGTCAATTTTCGTCAAAATCGACGAAATCATCGCGATTTGCGAGCCGTTGGGCTTGTTTCGACGCTGAAACGTGTTTGCATTACATTTGGCGCGTAAAGTGCAGTGAAAAGAGCGCTTAAACGTCGAAATATCTCAAACGGGATGGAAATGACGGTCAATTTTCGTCAAAATCGACGAAATCATCGCGATTTGCGAGCCGTTGGGCTTGTTTCGACGCTGAAACGTGTTTGCATTACATTTGGCGCGTAAAATGCAGTGAAAAGAGCGCTTAAACGTCGAAATATCTCAAACGGGATGGAAATGACGGTCAATTTTCGTCAAAATCGACGAAATCATCGCGATTTGCGAGCCGTTGGGCTTGTTTCGACGCTGAAACGTGTTTGCATTACATTTGGCGCGTAAAGTGCAGTGAAAAGAGCGCTTAAACGTCGAAATATCTCAAACGGGATGGAAATGACGGTCAATTTTCGTCAAAATCGACGAAATCATCGCGATTTGCGAGCCGTTGGGCTTGTTTCGACGCTGAAACGTGTTTGCATTACATTTGGCGCGTAAAGTGCAGTGAAAAGAGCGCTTAAACGTCGAAATATCTCAAACGGGATGGAAATGACGGTCAATTTTCGTCAAAATCGACGAAATCATCGCGATTTGCGAGCCGTTGGGCTTGTTTCGACGCTGAAACGTGTTTGCATTACATTTGGCGCGTAAAAGTGCAGTGAAAAGAGCGCTTAAACGTCGAAATATCTCAAACGGGATGGAAATGACGGTCAATTTTCGTCAAAATCGACGTAATCATCGCGATTTGCGAGCCGTTGGGCTTGTTTCGACGCTGAAACGTGTTTGCATTACATTTGGCGCGTAAAGTGCAGTGAAAAGAGCGCTTAAACGTCGAAATATCTCAAACGGGATGGAAATGACGGTCAATTTTCGTCAAAATCGACGAAATCATCGCGATTTGCGAGCCGTTGGGCTTGTTTCGACGCTGAAACGTGTTTGCATTACATTTGGCGCGTAAAATGCAGTGAAAAGAGCGCTTAAACGTCGAAATATCTCAAACGGGATGGAAATGACGGTCAATTTTCGTCAAAATCGACGAAATCATCGCGATTTGCGAGCCGTTGGGCTTGTTTCGACGCTGAAACGTGTTTGCATTACATTTGGCGCGTAAAGTGCAGTGAAAAGAGCGCTTAAACGTCGAAATATCTCAAACGGGATGGAAATGACGGTCAATTTTCGTCAAAATCGACGAAATCATCGCGATTTGCGAGCCGTTGGGCTTGTTTCGACGCTGAAACGTGTTTGCATTACATTTGGCGCGTAAAGTGCAGTGAAAAGAGCGCTTAAACGTCGAAATATCTCAAACGGGATGGAAATGACGGTCAATTTTCGTCAAAATCGACGAAATCATCGCGATTTGCGAGCCGTTGGGCTTGTTTCGACGCTGAAACGTGTTTGCATTACATTTGGCGCGTAAAGTGCAGTGAAAAGAGCGCTTAAACGTCGAAATATCTCAAACGGGATGGAAATGACGGTCAATTTTCGTCAAAATCGACGAAATCATCGCGATTTGCGAGCCGTTGGGCTTGTTTCGACGCTGAAACGTGTTTGCATTACATTTGGCGCGTAAAGTGCAGTGAAAAGAGCGCTTAAACGTCGAAATATCTCAAACGGGATGGAAATGACGGTCAATTTTCGTCAAAATCGACGAAATCATCGCGATTTGCGAGCCGTTGGGCTTGTTTCGACGCTGAAACGTGTTTGCATTACATTTGGCGCGTAAAGTGCAGTGAAAAGAGCGCTTAAACGTCGAAATATCTCAAACGGGATGGAAATGACGGTCAATTTTCGTCAAAATCGACGAAATCATCGCGATTTGCGAGCCGTTGGGCTTGTTTCGACGCTGAAACGTGTTTGCATTACATTTGGCGCGTAAAGTGCAGTGAAAAGAGCGCTTAAACGTCGAAATATCTCAAACGGGATGGAAATGACGGTCAATTTTCGTCAAAATCGACGAAATCATCGCGATTTGCGAGCCGTTGGGCTTGTTTCGACGCTGAAACGTGTTTGCATTACATTTGGCGCGTAAAGTGCAGTGAAAAGAGCGCTTAAACGTCGAAATATCTCAAACGGGATGGAAATGACGGTCAATTTTCGTCAAAATCGACGAAATCATCGCGATTTGCGAGCCGTTGGGCTTGTTTCGACGCTGAAACGTGTTTGCATTACATTTGGCGCGTAAAGTGCAGTGAAAAGAGCGCTTAAACGTCGAAATATCTCAAACGGGATGGAAATGACGGTCAATTTTCGTCAAAATCGACGAAATCATCGCGATTTGCGAGCCGTTGGGCTTGTTTCGACGCTGAAACGTGTTTGCATTACATTTGGCGCGTAAAGTGCAGTGAAAAGAGCGCTTAAACGTCGAAATATCTCAAACGGGATGGAAATGACGGTCAATTTTCGTCAAAATCGACGAAATCATCGCGATTTGCGAGCCGTTGGGCTTGTTTCGACGCTGAAACGTGTTTGCATTACATTTGGCGCGTAAAGTGCAGTGAAAAGAGCGCTTAAACGTCGAAATATCTCAAACGGGATGGAAATGACGGTCAATTTTCGTCAAAATCGACGAAATCATCGCGATTTGCGAGCCGTTGGGCTTGTTTCGACGCTGAAACGTGTTTATAAACGTGTTTGCATTACATTTGGCGCGTAAAGTGCAGTGAAAAGAGCGCTTAAACGTCGAAATATCTCAAACGGGATGGAAATGACGGTCAATTTTCGTCAAAATCGACGAAATCATCGCGATTTGCGAGCCGTTGGGCTTGTTTCGACGCTGAAACGTGTGTGCATTACATTTGGCGCGTAAAGTGCAGTGAAAAGAGCGCTTAAACGTCGAAATATCTCAAACGGGATGGAAATGACGGTCAATTTTCGTCAAAATCGACGAAATCATCGCGATTTGCGAGCCGTTGGGCTTGTTTCGACGCTGAAACGTGTTTGCATTACATTTGGCGCGTAAAGTGCAGTGAAAAGAGACGCTTAAACGTCGAAATATCTCAAACGGGATGGAAATGACGGTCAATTTTCGTCAAAATCGACGAAATCATCGCGATTTGCGAGCCGTTGGGCTTGTTTCGACGCTGAAACGTGTTTGCATTACATTTGGCGCGTAAAGTGCAGTGAAAAGAGCGCTTAAACGTCGAAATATCTCAAACGGGATGGAAATGACGGTCAATTTTCGTCAAAATCGACGAAATCATCGCGATTTGCGAGCCGTTGGGCTTGTTTCGACGCTGAAACGTGTTTGCATTACATTTGGCGCGTAAAATGCAGTGAAAAGAGCGCTTAAACGTCGAAATATCTCAAACGGGATGGAAATGACGGTCAATTTTCGTCAAAATCGACGTAATCATCGCGATTTGCGAGCCGTTGGGCTTGTTTCGACGCTGAAACGTGTTTGCATTACATTTGGCGCGTAAAATGCAGTGAAAAGAGCGCTTAAACGTCGAAATATCTCAAACGGGATGGAAATGACGGTCAATTTTCGTCAAAATCGACGAAATCATCGCGATTTGCGAGCCGTTGGGCTTGTTTCGACGCTGAAACGTGTTTGCATTACATTTGGCGCGTAAAGTGCAGTGAAAAGAGCGCTTAAACGTCGAAATATCTCAAACGGGATGGAAATGACGGTCAATTTTCGTCAAAATCGACGAAATCATCGCGATTTGCGAGCCGTTGGGCTTGTTTCGACGCTGAAACGTGTTTGCATTACATTTGGCGCGTAAAGTGCAGTGAAAAGAGCGCTTAAACGTCGAAATATCTCAAACGGGATGGAAATGACGGTCAATTTTCGTCAAAATCGACGAAATCATCGCGATTTGCGAGCCGTTGGGCTTGTTTCGACGCTGAAACGTGTTTGCATTACATTTGGCGCGTAAAGTGCAGTGAAAAGAGCGCTTAAACGTCGAAATATCTCAAACGGGATGGAAATGACGGTCAATTTTCGTCAAAATCGACGAAATCATCGCGATTTGCGAGCCGTTGGGCTTGTTTCGACGCTGAAACGTGTTTGCATTACATTTGGCGCGTAAAGTGCAGTGAAAAGAGCGCTTAAACGTCGAAATATCTCAAACGGGATGGAAATGACGGTCAATTTTCGTCAAAATCGACGAAATCATCGCGATTTGCGAGCCGTTGGGCTTGTTTCGACGCTGAAACGTGTTTGCATTACATTTGGCGCGTAAAGTGCAGTGAAAAGAGCGCTTAAACGTCGAAATATCTCAAACGGGATGGAAATGACGGTCAATTTTCGTCAAAATCGACGAAATCATCGCGATTTGCGAGCCGTTGGGCTTGTTTCGACGCTGAAACGTGTTTGCATTACATTTGGCGCGTAAAGTGCAGTGAAAAGAGCGCTTAAACGTCGAAATATCTCAAACGGGATGGAAATGACGGTCAATTTTCGTCAAAATCGACGAAATCATCGCGATTTGCGAGCCGTTGGGCTTGTTTCGACGCTGAAACGTGTTTGCATTACATTTGGCGCGTAAAGTGCAGTGAAAAGAGCGCTTAAACGTCGAAATATCTCAAACGGGATGGAAATGACGGTCAATTTTCGTCAAAATCGACGAAATCATCGCGATTTGCGAGCCGTTGGGCTTGTTTCGACGCTGAAACGTGTTTGCATTACATTTGGCGCGTAAAGTGCAGTGAAAAGAGCGCTTAAACGTCGAAATATCTCAAACGGGATGGAAATGACGGTCAATTTTCGTCAAAATCGACGAAATCATCGCGATTTGCGAGCCGTTGGGCTTGTTTCGACGCTGAAACGTGTTTGCATTACATTTGGCGCGTAAAGTGCAGTGAAAAGAGCGCTTAAACGTCGAAATATCTCAAACGGGATGGAAATGACGGTCAATTTTCGTCAAAATCGACGAAATCATCGCGATTTGCGAGCCGTTGGGCTTGTTTCGACGCTGAAACGTGTTTGCATTACATTTGGCGCGTAAAATGCAGTGAAAAGAGCGCTTAAACGTCGAAATATCTCAAACGGGATGGAAATGACGGTCAATTTTCGTCAAAATCGAAGTAATCATCGCGATTTGCGAGCCGTTGGGCTTGTTTCGACGCTGAAACGTGTTTGCATTACATTTGGCGCGTAAAGTGCAGTGAAAAGAGCGCTTAAACGTCGAAATATCTCAAACGGGATGGAAATGACGGTCAATTTTCGTCAAAATCGACGAAATCATCGCGATTTGCGAGCCGTTGGGCTTGTTTCGACGCTGAAACGTGTTTGCATTACATTTGGCGCGTAAAGTGCAGTGAAAAGAGCGCTTAAACGTCGAAATATCTCAAACGGGATGGAAATGACGGTCAATTTTCGTCAAAATCGACGAAATCATCGCGATTTGCGAGCCGTTGGGCTTGTTTCGACGCTGAAACGAGTTTGCATTACATTTGGCGCGTAAAATGCAGTGAAAAGAGCGCTTAAACGTCGAAATATCTCAAACGGGATGGAAATGACGGTCAATTTTCGTCAAAATCGAAGTAATCATCGCGATTGGCGAGCCGTTGGGCTTGTTTCGACGATGAAACGTGTTTGCATTACATTTGGCGCGTAAAGTGCAGTGAAAAGAGCGCTTAAACGTCGAAATATCTCAAACGGGATGGAAATGACGGTCAATTTTCGTCAAAATCGACGAAATCATCGCGATTTGCGAGCCGTTGGGCTTGTTTCGACGCTGAAACGTGTTTGCATTACATTTGGCGCGTAAAGTGCAGTGAAAAGAGCGCTTAAACGTCGAAATATCTCAAACGGGATGGAAATGACGGTCAATTTTCGTCAAAATCGACGAAATCATCGCGATTTGCGAGCCGTTGGGCTTGTTTCGACGCTGAAACGTGTGTGCATTACATTTGGCGCGTAAAGTGCAGTGAAAAGAGCGCTAAAACGTCGAAATATCTCAAACGGGATGGAAATGACGGTCAATTTTCGTCAAAATCGACGAAATCATCGCGATTTGCGAGCCGTTGGGCTTGTTTCGACGCTGAAACGTGTTTGCATTACATTTGGCGCGTAAAATGCAGTGAAAAGAGCGCTTAAACGTCGAAATATCTCAAACGGGATGGAAATGACGGTCAATTTTCGTCAAAATCGACGAAATCATCGCGATTTGCGAGCCGTTGGGCTTGTTTCGACGCTGAAACGTGTGTGCATTACATTTGGCGCGTAAAGTGCAGTGAAAAGAGCGCTTAAACGTCGAAATATCTCAAACGGGATGGAAATGACGGTCAATTTTCGTCAAAATCGACGAAATCATCGCGATTTGCGAGCCGTTGGGCTTGTTTCGACGCTGAAACGTGTTTGCATTACATTTGGCGCGTAAAGTGCAGTGAAAAGAGCGCTTAAAAGTCGAAATATCTCAAACGGGATGGAAATGACGGTCAATTTTCGTCAAAATCGACGTAATCATCGCGATTTGCGAGCCGTTGGGCTTGTTTCGACGCTGAAACGTGTGTGCATTACATTTGGCGCGTAAAGTGCAGTGAAAAGAGCGCTTAAACGTCGAAATATCTCAAACGGGATGGAAATGACGGTCAATTTTCGTCAAAATCGACGAAATCATCGCGATTTGCGAGCCGTTGGGCTTGTTTCGACGCTGAAACGTGTGTGCATTACATTTGGCGCGTAAAGTGCAGTGAAAAGAGCGCTTAAACGTCGAAATATCTCAAACGGGATGGAAATGACGGTCAATTTTCGTCAAAATCGACGAAATCATCGCGATTTGCGAGCCGTTGGGCTTGTTTCGACGCTGAAACGTGTTTGCATTACATTTGGCGCGTAAAATGCAGTGAAAAGAGCGCTTAAAACGTCGAAATATCTCAAACGGGATGGAAATGACGGTCAATTTTCGTCAAAATCGACGAAATCATCGCGATTTGCGAGCCGTTGGGCTTGTTTCGACGCTGAAACGTGTTTGCATTACATTTGGCGCGTAAAGTGCAGTGAAAAGAGCGCTTAAACGTCGAAATATCTCAAACGGGATGGAAATGACGGTCAATTTTCGTCAAAATCGACGAAATCATCGCGATTTGCGAGCCGTTGGGCTTGTTTCGACGCTGAAACGTGTGTGCATTACATTTGGCGCGTAAAGTGCAGTGAAAAGAGCGCTTAAACGTCGAAATATCTCAAACGGGATGGAAATGACGGTCAATTTTCGTCAAAATCGACGAAATCATCGCGATTTGCGAGCCGTTGGGCTTGTTTCGACGCTGAAACGAGTTTGCATTACATTTGGCGCGTAAAATGCAGTGAAAAGAGCGCTTAAACGTCGAAATATCTCAAACGGGATGGAAATGACGGTCAATTTTCGTCAAAATCGAAGTAATCATCGCGATTGGCGAGCCGTTGGGCTTGTTTCGACGCTGAAACGTGTTTGCATTACATTTGGCGCGTAAAGTGCAGTGAAAAGAGCGCTTAAACGTCGAAATATCTCAAACGGGATGGAAATGACGGTCAATTTTCGTCAAAATCGACGAAATCATCGCGATTTGCGAGCCGTTGGGCTTGTTTCGACGCTGAAACGTGTTTGCATTACATTTGGCGCGTAAAGTGCAGTGAAAAGAGCGCTTAAACGTCGAAATATCTCAAACGGGATGGAAATGACGGTCAATTTTCGTCAAAATCGACGAAATCATCGCGATTTGCGAGCCGTTGGGCTTGTTTCGACGCTGAAACGTGTTTGCATTACATTTGGCGCGTAAAATGCAGTGAAAAGAGCGCTTAAACGTCGAAATATCTCAAACGGGATGGAAATGACGGTCAATTTTCGTCAAAATCGACGTAATCATCGCGATTTGCGAGCCGTTGGGCTTGTTTCGACGCTGAAACGTGTTTGCATTACATTTGGCGCGTAAAGTGCAGTGAAAAGAGCGCTTAAACGTCGAAATATCTCAAACGGGATGGAAATGACGGTCAATTTTCGTCAAAATCGACGAAATCATCGCGATTTGCGAGCCGTTGGGCTTGTTTCGACGCTGAAACGTGTGTGCATTACATTTGGCGCGTAAAGTGCAGTGAAAAGAGCGCTTAAACGTCGAAATATCTCAAACGGGATGGAAATGACGGTCAATTTTCGTCAAAATCGACGAAATCATCGCGATTTGCGAGCCGTTGGGCTTGTTTCGACGCTGAAACGTGTTGCATTACATTTGGCGCGTAAAGTGCAGTGAAAAGAGCGCTTAAACGTCGAAATATCTCAAACGGGATGGAAATGACGGTCAATTTTCGTCAAAATCGACGAAATCATCGCGATTTGCGAGCCGTTGGGCTTGTTTCGACGCTGAAACGTGTTTGCATTACATTTGGCGCGTAAAGTGCAGTGAAAAGAGCGCTTAAACGTCGAAATATCTCAAACGGGATGGAAATGACGGTCAATTTTCGTCAAAATCGACGAAATCATCGCGATTTGCGAGCCGTTGGGCTTGTTTCGACGCTGAAACGTGTTTGCATTACATTTGGCGCGTAAAGTGCAGTGAAAAGAGCGCTTAAACGTCGAAATATCTCAAACGGGATGGAAATGACGGTCAATTTTCGTCAAAATCGACGAAATCATCGCGATTTGCGAGCCGTTGGGCTTGTTTCGACGCTGAAACGTGTTTGCATTACATTTGGCGCGTAAAGTGCAGTGAAAAGAGCGCTTAAACGTCGAAATATCTCAAACGGGATGGAAATGACGGTCAATTTTCGTCAAAATCGACGAAATCATCGCGATTTGCGAGCCGTTGGGCTTGTTTCGACGCTGAAACGTGTTTGCATTACATTTGGCGCGTAAAGTGCAGTGAAAAGAGCGCTTAAACGTCGAAATATCTCAAACGGGATGGAAATGACGGTCAATTTTCGTCAAAATCGACGAAATCATCGCGATTTGCGAGCCGTTGGGCTTGTTTCGACGCTGAAACGTGTGTGCATTACATTTGGCGCGTAAAGTGCAGTGAAAAGAGCGCTTAAACGTCGAAATATCTCAAACGGGATGGAAATGACGGTCAATTTTCGTCAAAATCGACGAAATCATCGCGATTTGCGAGCCGTTGGGCTTGTTTCGACGCTGAAACGTGTTTGCATTACATTTGGCGCGTAAAATGCAGTGAAAAGAGCGCTTAAACGTCGAAATATCTCAAACGGGATGGAAATGACGGTCAATTTTCGTCAAAATCGACGAAATCATCGCGATTTGCGAGCCGTTGGGCTTGTTTCGACGCTGAAACGTGTTTGCATTACATTTGGCGCGTAAAGTGCAGTGAAAAGAGCGCTTAAACGTCGAAATATCTCAAACGGGATGGAAATGACGGTCAATTTTCGTCAAAATCGACGAAATCATCGCGATTTGCGAGCCGTTGGGCTTGTTTCGACGCTGAAACGTGTTTGCATTACATTTGGCGCGTAAAGTGCAGTGAAAAGAGCGCTTAAACGTCGAAATATCTCAAACGGGATGGAAATGACGGTCAATTTTCGTCAAAATCGACGAAATCATCGCGATTTGCGAGCCGTTGGGCTTGTTTCGACGCTGAAACGTGTTTGCATTACATTTGGCGCGTAAAGTGCAGTGAAAAGAGCGCTTAAACGTCGAAATATCTCAAACGGGATGGAAATGACGGTCAATTTTCGTCAAAATCGACGAAATCATCGCGATTTGCGAGCCGTTGGGCTTGTTTCGACGCTGAAACGTGTTTGCATTACATTTGGCGCGTAAAGTGCAGTGAAAAGAGCGCTTAAACGTCGAAATATCTCAAACGGGATGGAAATGACGGTCAATTTTCGTCAAAATCGACGAAATCATCGCGATTTGCGAGCCGTTGGGCTTGTTTCGACGCTGAAACGTGTTTGCATTACATTTGGCGCGTAAAATGCAGTGAAAAGAGCGCTTAAACGTCGAAATATCTCAAACGGGATGGAAATGACGGTCAATTTTCGTCAAAATCGACGAAATCATCGCGATTTGCGAGCCGTTGGGCTTGTTTCGACGCTGAAACGTGTGTGCATTACATTTGGCGCGTAAAGTGCAGTGAAAAGAGCGCTTAAACGTCGAAATATCTCAAACGGGATGGAAATGACGGTCAATTTTCGTCAAAATCGACGAAATCATCGCGATTTGCGAGCCGTTGGGCTTGTTTCGACGCTGAAACGTGTTTGCATTACATTTGGCGCGTAAAATGCAGTGAAAAGAGCGCTTAAACGTCGAAATATCTCAAACGGGATGGAATAAATGACGGTCAATTTTCGTCAAAATCGACGAAATCATCGCGATTTGCGAGCCGTTGGGCTTGTTTCGACGCTGAAACGTGTTTGCATTACATTTGGCGCGTAAAGTGCAGTGAAAAGAGCGCTTAAACGTCGAAATATCTCAAACGGGATGGAAATGACGGTCAATTTTCGTCAAAATCGACGAAATCATCGCGATTTGCGAGCCGTTGGGCTTGTTTCGACGCTGAAACGTGTTTGCATTACATTTGGCGCGTAAAATGCAGTGAAAAGAGCGCTTAAACGTCGAAATATCTCAAACGGGATGGAAATGACGGTCAATTTTCGTCAAAATCGACGAAATCATCGCGATTTGCGAGCCGTTGGGCTTGTTTCGACGCTGAAACGTGTTTGCATTACATTTGGCGCGTAAAGTGCAGTGAAAAGAGCGCTTAAACGTCGAAATATCTCAAACGGGATGGAAATGACGGTCAATTTTCGTCAAAATCGACGTAAATCATCGCGATTTGCGAGCCGTTGGGCTTGTTTCGACGCTGAAACGTGTTTGCATTACATTTGGCGCGTAAAGTGCAGTGAAAAGAGCGCTTAAACGTCGAAATATCTCAAACGGGATGGAAATGACGGTCAATTTTCGTCAAAATCGACGAAATCATCGCGATTTGCGAGCCGTTGGGCTTGTTTCGACGCTGAAACGTGTTTGCATTACATTTGGCGCGTAAAGTGCAGTGAAAAGAGCGCTTAAACGTCGAAATATCTCAAACGGGATGGAAATGACGGTCAATTTTCGTCAAAATCGACGAAATCATCGCGATTTGCGAGCCGTTGGGCTTGTTTCGACGCTGAAACGTGTTTGCATTACATTTGGCGCGTAAAGTGCAGTGAAAAGAGCGCTTAAACGTCGAAATATCTCAAACGGGATGGAAATGACGGTCAATTTTCGTCAAAATCGACGAAATCATCGCGATTTGCGAGCCGTTGGGCTTGTTTCGACGCTGAAACGTGTTTGCATTACATTTGGCGCGTAAAGTGCAGTGAAAAGAGCGCTTAAACGTCGAAATATCTCAAACGGGATGGAAATGACGGTCAATTTTCGTCAAAATCGACGAAATCATCGCGATTTGCGAGCCGTTGGGCTTGTTTCGACGCTGAAACGTGTTTGCATTACATTTGGCGCGTAAAGTGCAGTGAAAAGAGCGCTTAAACGTCGAAATATCTCAAACGGGATGGAAATGACGGTCAATTTTCGTCAAAATCGACGAAATCATCGCGATTTGCGAGCCGTTGGGCTTGTTTCGACGCTGAAACGTGTTTGCATTACATTTGGCGCGTAAAGTGCAGTGAAAAGAGCGCTTAAACGTCGAAATATCTCAAACGGGATGGAAATGACGGTCAATTTTCGTCAAAATCGACGAAATCATCGCGATTTGCGAGCCGTTGGGCTTGTTTCGACGCTGAAACGTGTTTGCATTACATTTGGCGCGTAAAGTGCAGTGAAAAGAGCGCTTAAACGTCGAAATATCTCAAACGGGATGGAAATGACGGTCAATTTTCGTCAAAATCGACGAAATCATCGCGATTTGCGAGCCGTTGGGCTTGTTTCGACGCTGAAACGTGTTTGCATTACATTTGGCGCGTAAAGTGCAGTGAAAAGAGCGCTTAAACGTCGAAATATCTCAAACGGGATGGAAATGACGGTCAATTTTCGTCAAAATCGACGAAATCATCGCGATTTGCGAGCCGTTGGGCTTGTTTCGACGCTGAAACGTGTTTGCATTACATTTGGCGCGTAAAGTGCAGTGAAAAGAGCGCTTAAACGTCGAAATATCTCAAACGGGATGGAAATGACGGTCAATTTTCGTCAAAATCGACGAAATCATCGCGATTTGCGAGCCGTTGGGCTTGTTTCGACGCTGAAACGTGTTTGCATTACATTTGGCGCGTAAAATGTGCAGTGAAAAGAGCGCTTAAACGTCGAAATATCTCAAACGGGATGGAAATGACGGTCAATTTTCGTCAAAATCGACGAAATCATCGCGATTTGCGAGCCGTTGGGCTTGTTTCGACGCTGAAACGTGTTTGCATTACATTTGGCGCGTAAAGTGCAGTGAAAAGAGCGCTTAAACGTCGAAATATCTCAAACGGGATGGAAATGACGGTCAATTTTCGTCAAAATCGACGAAATCATCGCGATTTGCGAGCCGTTGGGCTTGTTTCGACGCTGAAACGTGTTTGCATTACATTTGGCGCGTAAAGTGCAGTGAAAAGAGCGCTTAAACGTCGAAATATCTCAAACGGGATGGAAATGACGGTCAATTTTCGTCAAAATCGACGAAATCATCGCGATTTGCGAGCCGTTGGGCTTGTTTCGACGCTGAAACGTGTTTGCATTACATTTGGCGCGTAAAGTGCAGTGAAAAGAGCGCTTAAACGTCGAAATATCTCAAACGGGATGGAAATGACGGTCAATTTTCGTCAAAATCGACGAAATCATCGCGATTTGCGAGCCGTTGGGCTTGTTTCGACGCTGAAACGTGTTTGCATTACATTTGGCGCGTAAAGTGCAGTGAAAAGAGCGCTTAAAACGTCGAAATATCTCAAACGGGATGGAAATGACGGTCAATTTTCGTCAAAATCGACGAAATCATCGCGATTTGCGAGCCGTTGGGCTTGTTTCGACGCTGAAACGTGTTTGCATTACATTTGGCGCGTAAAGTGCAGTGAAAAGAGCGCTTAAACGTCGAAATATCTCAAACGGGATGGAAATGACGGTCAATTTTCGTCAAAATCGACGAAATCATCGCGATTTGCGAGCCGTTGGGCTTGTTTCGACGCTGAAACGTGTTTGCATTACATTTGGCGCGTAAAGTGCAGTGAAAAGAGCGCTTAAACGTCGAAATATCTCAAACGGGATGGAAATGACGGTCAATTTTCGTCAAAATCGACGAAATCATCGCGATTTGCGAGCCGTTGGGCTTGTTTCGACGCTGAAACGTGTTTGCATTACATTTGGCGCGTAAAGTGCAGTGAAAAGAGCGCTTAAACGTCGAAATATCTCAAACGGGATGGAAATGACGGTCAATTTTCGTCAAAATCGACGAAATCATCGCGATTTGCGAGCCGTTGGGCTTGTTTCGACGCTGAAACGTGTTTGCATTACATTTGGCGCGTAAAGTGCAGTGAAAAGAGCGCTTAAACGTCGAAATATCTCAAACGGGATGGAAATGACGGTCAATTTTCGTCAAAATCGACGAAATCATCGCGATTTGCGAGCCGTTGGGCTTGTTTCGACGCTGAAACGTGTTTGCATTACATTTGGCGCGTAAAGTGCAGTGAAAAGAGCGCTTAAACGTCGAAATATCTCAAACGGGATGGAAATGACGGTCAATTTTCGTCAAAATCGACGAAATCATCGCGATTTGCGAGCCGTTGGGCTTGTTTCGACGCTGAAACGTGTTTGCATTACATTTGGCGCGTAAAGTGCAGTGAAAAGAGCGCTTAAACGTCGAAATATCTCAAACGGGATGGAAATGACGGTCAATTTTCGTCAAAATCGACGAAATCATCGCGATTTGCGAGCCGTTGGGCTTGTTTCGACGCTGAAACGTGTTTGCATTACATTTGGCGCGTAAAGTGCAGTGAAAAGAGCGCTTAAACGTCGAAATATCTCAAACGGGATGGAAATGACGGTCAATTTTCGTCAAAATCGACGAAATCATCGCGATTTGCGAGCCGTTGGGCTTGTTTCGACGCTGAAACGTGTTTGCATTACATTTGGCGCGTAAAGTGCAGTGAAAAGAGCGCTTAAACGTCGAAATATCTCAAACGGGATGGAAATGACGGTCAATTTTCGTCAAAATCGACGAAATCATCGCGATTTGCGAGCCGTTGGGCTTGTTTCGACGCTGAAACGTGTTTGCATTACATTTGGCGCGTAAAGTGCAGTGAAAAGAGCGCTTAAACGTCGAAATATCTCAAACGGGATGGAAATGACGGTCAATTTTCGTCAAAATCGACGAAATCATCGCGATTTGCGAGCCGTTGGGCTTGTTTCGACGCTGAAACGTGTTTGCATTACATTTGGCGCGTAAAGTGCAGTGAAAAGAGCGCTTAAACGTCGAAATATCTCAAACGGGATGGAAATGACGGTCAATTTTCGTCAAAATCGACGAAATCATCGCGATTTGCGAGCCGTTGGGCTTGTTTCGACGCTGAAACGTGTTTGCATTACATTTGGCGCGTAAAGTGCAGTGAAAAGAGCGCTTAAACGTCGAAATATCTCAAACGGGATGGAAATGACGGTCAATTTTCGTCAAAATCGACGAAATCATCGCGATTTGCGAGCCGTTGGGCTTGTTTCGACGCTGAAACGTGTTTGCATTACATTTGGCGCGTAAAGTGCAGTGAAAAGAGCGCTTAAACGTCGAAATATCTCAAACGGGATGGAAATGACGGTCAATTTTCGTCAAAATCGACGAAATCATCGCGATTTGCGAGCCGTTGGGCTTGTTTCGACGCTGAAACGTGTTTGCATTACATTTGGCGCGTAAAGTGCAGTGAAAAGAGCGCTTAAACGTCGAAATATCTCAAACGGGATGGAAATGACGGTCAATTTTCGTCAAAATCGACGAAATCATCGCGATTTGCGAGCCGTTGGGCTTGTTTCGACGCTGAAACGTGTTTGCATTACATTTGGCGCGTAAAGTGCAGTGAAAAGAGCGCTTAAACGTCGAAATATCTCAAACGGGATGGAAATGACGGTCAATTTTCGTCAAAATCGACGAAATCATCGCGATTTGCGAGCCGTTGGGCTTGTTTCGACGCTGAAACGTGTTTGCATTACATTTGGCGCGTAAAGTGCAGTGAAAAGAGCGCTTAAACGTCGAAATATCTCAAACGGGATGGAAATGACGGTCAATTTTCGTCAAAATCGACGAAATCATCGCGATTTGCGAGCCGTTGGGCTTGTTTCGACGCTGAAACGTGTTTGCATTAGAAAAATATTCATCGCGATTTGCGAGCCGTTGGGCATGTTTCGACAATGAAACGTGTTTGCATTACATTTGGCGCGTAAAGTGCAGTGAAAAGAGCGCTTAAACGTCGAAATCTCTCAAACGGGATGGAAATGACGGTCAATTTCCGTCAAAATCGACGAAATCATCGCGATTTGCGAGCCGTTGGGCTTGTTTCGACGCTGAAACGTGTGTGCATTACATTTGGCGCGTAAAGTGCAGTAAAAAGAGCGCTTAAACGTCGAAATATCTCAAACGGGATGGAAATGACGGTCAATTTTCGTCAAAATCGACGAAATCATCGCGATTTGCGAGCCGTTGGGCTTGTTTCGACGCTGAAACGTGTGTGCATTACATTTGGCGCGTAAAGTGCAGTAAAAAGAGCGCTTAAACGTCGAAATATCTCAAACGGGATGGAAATGACGGTCAATTTTCGTCAAAATCGACGAAATCATCGCGATTTGCGAGCCGTTGGGCTTGTTTCGACGCTGAAACGTGTTTGCATTACATTTGGCGCGTAAAGTGCAGTGAAAAGAGCGCTTAAACGTCGAAATATCTCAAACGGGATGGAAATGACGGTCAATTTTCGTCAAAATCGACGAAATCATCGCGATTTGCGAGCCGTTGGGCTTGTTTCGACGCTGAAACGTGTGTGCATTACATTTGGCGCGTAAAGTGCAGTGAAAAGAGCGCTTAAACGTCGAAATATCTCAAACGGGATGGAAATGACGGTCAATTTTCGTCAAAATCGACGAAATCATCGCGATTTGCGAGCCGTTGGGCTTGTTTCGACGCTGAAACGTGTTTGCATTACATTTGGCGCGTAAAGTGCAGTGAAAAGAGCGCTTAAACGTCGAAATATCTCAAACGGGATGGAAATGACGGTCAATTTTCGTCAAAATCGACGTAATCATCGCGATTTGCGAGCCGTTGGGCTTGTTTCGACGCTGAAACGTGTTTGCATTACATTTGGCGCGTAAAGTGCAGTGAAAAGAGCGCTTAAACGTCGAAATCTCTCAAACGGGATGGAAATGACGGTCAATTTCCGTCAAAATCGACGAAATCATCGCGATTTGCGAGCCGTTGGGCTTGTTTCGACGCTGAAACGTGTTTGCATTACATTTGGCGCGTAAAGTGCAGTGAAAAGAGCGCTTAAACGTCGAAATATCTCAAACGGGATGGAAATGACGGTCAATTTTCGTCAAAATCGACGAAATCATCGCGATTTGCGAGCCGTTGGGCTTGTTTCGACGCTGAAACGTGTTTGCATTACATTTGGCGCGTAAAGTGCAGTGAAAAGAGCGCTTAAACGTCGAAATATCTCAAACGGGATGGAAATGACGGTCAATTTTCGTCAAAATCGACGAAATCATCGCGATTTGCGAGCCGTTGGGCTTGTTTCGACGCTGAAACGTGTTTGCATTACATTTGGCGCGTAAAGTGCAGTGAAAAGAGCGCTTAAACGTCGAAATATCTCAAACGGGATGGAAATGACGGTCAATTTTCGTCAAAATCGACGAAATCATCGCGATTTGCGAGCCGTTGGGCTTGTTTCGACGCTGAAACGTGTGTGCATTACATTTGGCGCGTAAAGTGCAGTGAAAAGAGCGCTTAAACGTCGAAATATCTCAAACGGGATGGAAATGACGGTCAATTTTCGTCAAAATCGACGAAATCATCGCGATTTGCGAGCCGTTGGGCTTGTTTCGACGCTGAAACGTGTGTTGCATTACATTTGGCGCGTAAAGTGCAGTGAAAAGAGCGCTTAAACGTCGAAATATCTCAAACGGGATGGAAATGACGGTCAATTTTCGTCAAAATCGACGAAATCATCGCGATTTGCGAGCCGTTGGGCTTGTTTCGACGCTGAAACGTGTTTGCATTACATTTGGCGCGTAAAGTGCAGTGAAAAGAGCGCTTAAACGTCGAAATATCTCAAACGGGATGGAAATGACGGTCAATTTTCGTCAAAATCGACGAAATCATCGCGATTTGCGAGCCGTTGGGCTTGTTTCGACGCTGAAACGTGTTTGCATTACATTTGGCGCGTAAAGTGCAGTGAAAAGAGCGCTTAAACGTCGAAATATCTCAAACGGGATGGAAATGACGGTCAATTTTCGTCAAAATCGACGAAATCATCGCGATTTGCGAGCCGTTGGGGCTTGTTTCGACGCTGAAACGTGTTTGCATTACATTTGGCGCGTAAAGTGCAGTGAAAAGAGCGCTTAAACGTCGAAATATCTCAAACGGGATGGAAATGACGGTCAATTTTCGTCAAAATCGACGAAATCATCGCGATTTGCGAGCCGTTGGGCTTGTTTCGACGCTGAAACGTGTTTGCATTACATTTGGCGCGTAAAGTGCAGTGAAAAGAGCGCTTAAACGTCGAAATATCTCAAACGGGATGGAAATGACGGTCAATTTTCGTCAAAATCGACGAAATCATCGCGATTTGCGAGCCGTTGGGCTTGTTTCGACGCTGAAACGTGTTTGCATTACATTTGGCGCGTAAAGTGCAGTGAAAAGAGCGCTTAAACGTCGAAATATCTCAAACGGGATGGAAATGACGGTCAATTTTCGTCAAAATCGACGAAATCATCGCGATTTGCGAGCCGTTGGGCTTGTTTCGACGCTGAAACGTGTTTGCATTACATTTGGCGCGTAAAGTGCAGTGAAAAGAGCGCTTAAACGTCGAAATATCTCAAACGGGATGGAAATGACGGTCAATTTTCGTCAAAATCGACGAAATCATCGCGATTTGCGAGCCGTTGGGCTTGTTTCGACGCTGAAACGTGTTTGCATTACATTTGGCGCGTAAAGTGCAGTGAAAAGAGCGCTTAAACGTCGAAATATCTCAAACGGGATGGAAATGACGGTCAATTTTCGTCAAAATCGACGAAATCATCGCGATTTGCGAGCCGTTGGGCTTGTTTCGACGCTGAAACGTGTTTGCATTACATTTGGCGCGTAAAGTGCAGTGAAAAGAGCGCTTAAACGTCGAAATATCTCAAACGGGATGGAAATGACGGTCAATTTTCGTCAAAATCGACGAAATCATCGCGATTTGCGAGCCGTTGGGCTTGTTTCGACGCTGAAACGTGTGTTTGCATTACATTTGGCGCGTAAAGTGCAGTGAAAAGAGCGCTTAAAACGTCGAAATATCTCAAACGGGATGGAAATGACGGTCAATTTTCGTCAAAATCGACGAAATCATCGCGATTTGCGAGCCGTTGGGCTTGTTTCGACGCTGAAACGTGTTTGCATTACATTTGGCGCGTAAAGTGCAGTGAAAAGAGCGCTTAAACGTCGAAATATCTCAAACGGGATGGAAATGACGGTCAATTTTCGTCAAAATCGACGAAATCATCGCGATTTGCGAGCCGTTGGGCTTGTTTCGACGCTGAAACGTGTTTGCATTACATTTGGCGCGTAAAGTGCAGTGAAAAGAGCGCTTAAACGTCGAAATATCTCAAACGGGATGGAAATGACGGTCAATTTTCGTCAAAATCGACGAAATCATCGCGATTTGCGAGCCGTTGGGCTTGTTTCGACGCTGAAACGTGTTTGCATTACATTTGGCGCGTAAAGTGCAGTGAAAAGAGCGCTTAAACGTCGAAATATCTCAAACGGGATGGAAATGACGGTCAATTTTCGTCAAAATCGACGAAATCATCGCGATTTGCGAGCCGTTGGGCTTGTTTCGACGCTGAAACGTGTTTGCATTACATTTGGCGCGTAAAGTGCAGTGAAAAGAGCGCTTAAACGTCGAAATATCTCAAACGGGATGGAAATGACGGTCAATTTTCGTCAAAATCGACGAAATCATCGCGATTTGCGAGCCGTTGGGCTTGTTTCGACGCTGAAACGTGTTTGCATTACATTTGGCGCGTAAAGTGCAGTGAAAAGAGCGCTTAAACGTCGAAATATCTCAAACGGGATGGAAATGACGGTCAATTTTCGTCAAAATCGACGAAATCATCGCGATTTGCGAGCCGTTGGGCTTGTTTCGACGCTGAAACGTGTTTGCATTACATTTGGCGCGTAAAGTGCAGTGAAAAGAGCGCTTAAACGTCGAAATATCTCAAACGGGATGGAAATGACGGTCAATTTTCGTCAAAATCGACGTAATCATCGCGATTTGCGAGCCGTTGGGCTTGTTTCGACGCTGAAACGTGTTTGCATTACATTTGGCGCGTAAAGTGCAGTGAAAAGAGCGCTTAAACGTCGAAATATCTCAAACGGGATGGAAATGACGGTCAATTTTCGTCAAAATCGACGAAATCATCGCGATTTGCGAGCCGTTGGGCTTGTTTCGACGCTGAAACGTGTGTGCATTACATTTGGCGCGTAAAGTGCAGTGAAAAGAGCGCTTAAACGTCGAAATATCTCAAACGGGATGGAAATGACGGTTAATTTTCGTCAAAATCGAGGTTTCGACGCTGAAACGTGTTTGCATTACATTTGGCGCGTAAAGTGCAGTGAAAAGAGCGCTTAAACGTCGAAATATCTCAAACGGGATGGAAATGACGGTCAATTTTCGTCAAAATCGACGAAATCATCGCGATTTGCGAGCCGTTGGGCTTGTTTCGACGCTGAAACGTGTGTGCATTACATTTGGCGCGTAAAGTGCAGTGAAAAGAGCGCTTAAAACGTCGAAATATCTCAAACGGGATGGAAATGACGGTCAATTTTCGTCAAAATCGACGAAATCATCGCGATTTGCGAGCCGTTGGGCTTGTTTCGACGCTGAAACGTGTTTGCATTACATTTGGCGCGTAAAGTGCAGTGAAAAGAGCGCTTAAACGTCGAAATATCTCAAACGGGATGGAAATGGCGGTCAATTTTCGTCAAAATCGACGTAATCATCGCGATTTGCGAGCCGTTGGGCTTGTTTCGACGCTGAAACGTGTTTGCATTACATTTGGCGCGTAAAGGTGCAGTGAAAAGAGCGCTTAAACGTCGAAATATCTCAAACGGGATGGAAATGACGGTCAATTTTCGTCAAAATCGACGAAATCATCGCGATTTGCGAGCCGTTGGGCTTGTTTCGACGCTGAAACGTGTTTGCATTACATTTGGCGCGTAAAGTGCAGTGAAAAGAGCGCTTAAACGTCGAAATATCTCAAACGGGATGGAAATGACGGTCAATTTTCGTCAAAATCGACGAAATCATCGCGATTTGCGAGCCGTTGGGCTTGTTTCGACGCTGAAACGTGTTTGCATTACATTTGGCGCGTAAAGTGCAGTGAAAAGAGCGCTTAAACGTCGAAATATCTCAAACGGGATGGAAATGACGGTCAATTTTCGTCAAAATCGACGAAATCATCGCGATTTGCGAGCCGTTGGGCTTGTTTCGACGCTGAAACGTGTTTGCATTACATTTGGCGCGTAAAGTGCAGTGAAAAGAGCGCTTAAACGTCGAAATATCTCAAACGGGATGGAAATGACGGTCAATTTTCGTCAAAATCGACGAAATCATCGCGATTTGCGAGCCGTTGGGCTTGTTTCGACGCTGAAACGTGTTTGCATTACATTTGGCGCGTAAAGTGCAGTGAAAAGAGCGCTTAAACGTCGAAATATCTCAAACGGGATGGAAATGACGGTCAATTTTCGTCAAAATCGACGAAATCATCGCGATTTGCGAGCCGTTGGGCTTGTTTCGACGCTGAAACGTGTGTGCATTACATTTGGCGCGTAAAGTGCAGTGAAAAGAGCGCTTAAACGTCGAAATATCTCAAACGGGATGGAAATGACGGTCAATTTTCGTCAAAATCGACGAAATCATCGCGATTTGCGAGCCGTTGGGCCTGTTTCGACGCTGAAACGTGTTTGCATTACATTTGGCGCGTAAAGTGCAGTGAAAAGAGCGCTTAAACGTCGAAAATATCTCAAACGGGATGGAAATGACGGTCAATTTTCGTCAAAATCGACGAAATCATCGCGATTTGCGAGCCGTTGGGCTTGTTTCGACGCTGAAACGTGTTTGCATTACATTTGGCGCGTAAAGTGCAGTGAAAAGAGCGCTTAAACGTCGAAATATCTCAAACGGGATGGAAATGACGGTCAATTTCTCTCAAAATCGACGAAATCATCGCGATTTGCGAGCCGTTGGAGGCTTGTTTCGACGCTGAAACGTGTGTGCATTACATTTGGCGCGTAAAGTGCGAGTGAAAAGAGCGCTTAAACGTCGAAATATCTCAAACGGGATGGAAATGACGGTCAATTTTCGTCAAAATCGACGAAATCATCGCGATTTGCGAGCCGTTGGGCTTGTTTCGACGCTGAAACGGTATTGTGCGTTACATTTGGCGCGTAAAGTGCAGTGAAAAGAGCGCTTAAACGTCGAAAATTAATATCAGAGGATGGAAATGACGGTCAATTTTCGTCAAAATCGACGAAATCATCGCGATTTGCGAGCCGTTGGGCTTGTTTCGACGCTGAAACGTGTGTGCATTACATTTGGCGCGTAAAGTGCAGTGAAAAGAGCGCTTAAACGTCGAAATATCTCAAACGGGATGGAAATGACGGTCAATTTTCGTCAAAATCGACGAAATCATCGCGATTTGCGAGCCGTTGGGCTTGTTTCGACGCTGAAACGTGTGTGCATTACATTTGGCGCGTAAAGTGCAGTGAAAAGAGCGCTTAAACGTCGAAATATCTCAAACGGGATGGAAATGACGGTCAATTTTCGTCAAAATCGACGAAATCATCGCGATTTGCGAGCCGTTGGGCTTGTTTCGACGCTGAAACGTGTGTGCATTACATTTGGCGCGTAAAGTGCAGTGAAAAGAGCGCTTAAACGTCGAAATATCTCAAACGGGATGGAAATGACGGTCAATTTTCGTCAAAATCGACGAAATCATCGCGATTTGCGAGCCGTTGGGCTTGTTTCGACGCTGAAACGTGTGTGCATTACATTTGGCGCGTAAAGTGCAGTGAAAAGAGCGCTTAAACGTCGAAATATCTCAAACGGGATGGAAATGACGGTCAATTTTCGTCAAAATCGACGAAATCATCGCGATTTGCGAGCCGTTGGGCTTGTTTCGACGCTGAAACGTGTGTGCATTACATTTGGCGCGTAAAGTGCAGTGAAAAGAGCGCTTAAACGTCGAAATATCTCAAACGGGATGGAAATGACGGTCAATTTTCGTCAAAATCGACGAAATCATCGCGATTTGCGAGCCGTTGGGCTTGTTTCGACGCTGAAACGTGTGTTTGCATTACATTTGGCGCGTAAAGTGCAGTGAAAAGAGCGCTTAAACGTCGAAATATCTCAAACGGGATGGAAATGACGGTCAATTTTCGTCAAAATCGACGAAATCATCGCGATTTGCGAGCCGTTGGGCTTTGTTTCGACGCTGAAACGTGTGTGCATTACATTTGGCGCGTAAAGTGCAGTGAAAAGAGCGCTTAAACGTCGAAATATCTCAAACGGGATGGAAATGACGGTCAATTTTCGTCAAAATCGACGAAATCATCGCGATTTGCGAGCCGTTGGGCTTGTTTCGACGCTGAAACGTGTGTGCATTACATTTGGCGCGTAAAGTGCAGTGAAAAGAGCGCTTAAACGTCGAAATATCTCAAACGGGATGGAAATGACGGTCAATTTTCGTCAAAATCGACGAAATCATCGCGATTTGCGAGCCGTTGGGCTTGTTTCGACGCTGAAACGTGTGTGCATTACATTTGGCGCGTAAAGTGCAGTGAAAAGAGCGCTTAAACGTCGAAATATCTCAAACGGGATGGAAATGACGGTCAATTTTCGTCAAAATCGACGAAATCATCGCGATTTGCGAGCCGTTGGGCTTGTTTCGACGCTGAAACGTGTGTGCATTACATTTGGCGCGTAAAGTGCAGTGAAAAGAGCGCTTAAACGTCGAAATATCTCAAACGGGATGGAAATGACGGTCAATTTTCGTCAAAATCGACGAAATCATCGCGATTTGCGAGCCGTTGGGCTTGTTTCGACGCTGAAACGTGTGTGCATTACATTTGGCGCGTAAAGTGCAGTGAAAAGAGCGCTTAAACGTCGAAATATCTCAAACGGGATGGAAATGACGGTCAATTTTCGTCAAAATCGACGAAATCATCGCGATTTGCGAGCCGTTGGGCTTGTTTCGACGCTGAAACGTGTGTGCATTACATTTGGCGCGTAAAGTGCAGTGAAAAGAGCGCTTAAACGTCGAAATATCTCAAACGGGATGGAAATGACGGTCAATTTTCGTCAAAATCGACGAAATCATCGCGATTTGCGAGCCGTTGGGCTTGTTTCGACGCTGAAACGTGTGTGCATTACATTTGGCGCGTAAAGTGCAGTGAAAAGAGCGCTTAAACGTCGAAATATCTCAAACGGGATGGAAATGACGGTCAATTTTCGTCAAAATCGACGAAATCATCGCGATTTGCGAGCCGTTGGGCTTGTTTCGACGCTGAAACGTGTTTGCATTACATTTGGCGCGTAAAGTGCAGTGAAAAGAGCGCTTAAACGTCGAAATATCTCAAACGGGATGGAAATGACGGTCAATTTTCGTCAAAATCGACGAAATCATCGCGATTTGCGAGCCGTTGGGCTTGTTTCGACGCTGAAACGTGTGTGCATTACATTTGGCGCGTAAAGTGCAGTGAAAAGAGCGCTTAAACGTCGAAATATCTCAAACGGGATGGAAATGACGGTCAATTTTCGTCAAAATCGACGAAATCATCGCGATTTGCGAGCCGTTGGGCTTGTTTCGACGCTGAAACGTGTGTGCATTACATTTGGCGCGTAAAGTGCAGTGAAAAGAGCGCTTAAACGTCGAAATATCTCAAACGGGATGGAAATGACGGTCAATTTTCGTCAAAATCGACGAAATCATCGCGATTTGCGAGCCGTTGGGCTTGTTTCGACGCTGAAACGTGTGTGCATTACATTTGGCGCGTAAAGTGCAGTGAAAAGAGCGCTTAAACGTCGAAATATCTCAAACGGGATGGAAATGACGGTCAATTTTCGTCAAAATCGACGAAATCATCGCGATTTGCGAGCCGTTGGGCTTGTTTCGACGCTGAAACGTGTGTGCATTACATTTGGCGCGTAAAGTGCAGTGAAAAGAGCGCTTAAACGTCGAAATATCTCAAACGGGATGGAAATGACGGTCAATTTTCGTCAAAATCGACGAAATCATCGCGATTTGCGAGCCGTTGGGCTTGTTTCGACGCTGAAACGTGTGCATTACATTTGGCGCGTAAAGTGCAGTGAAAAGAGCGCTTAAACGTCGAAATATCTCAAACGGGATGGAAATGACGGTCAATTTTCGTCAAAATCGACGAAATCATCGCGATTTGCGAGCCGTTGGGCTTGTTTCGACGCTGAAACGTGTGTGCATTACATTTGGCGCGTAAAGTGCAGTGAAAAGAGCGCTTAAACGTCGAAATATCTCAAACGGGATGGAAATGACGGTCAATTTTCGTCAAAATCGACGAAATCATCGCGATTTGCGAGCCGTTGGGCTTGTTTCGACGCTGAAACGTGTGTGCATTACATTTGGCGCGTAAAGTGCAGTGAAAAGAGCGCTTAAACGTCGAAATATCTCAAACGGGATGGAAATGACGGTCAATTTTCGTCAAAATCGACGAAATCATCGCGATTTGCGAGCCGTTGGGCTTGTTTCGACGCTGAAACGTGTTTGCATTACATTTGGCGCGTAAAGTGCAGTGAAAAGAGCGCTTAAACGTCGAAATATCTCAAACGGGATGGAAATGACGGTCAATTTTCGTCAAAATCGACGAAATCATCGCGATTTGCGAGCCGTTGGGCTTGTTTCGACGCTGAAACGTGTTTGCATTACATTTGGCGCGTAAAGTGCAGTGAAAAGAGCGCTTAAACGTCGAAATATCTCAAACGGGATGGAAATGACGGTCAATTTTCGTCAAAATCGACGAAATCATCGCGATTTGCGAGCCGTTGGGCTTGTTTCGACGCTGAAACGTGTGTGCATTACATTTGGCGCGTAAAGTGCAGTGAAAAGAGCGCTTAAACGTCGAAATATCTCAAACGGGATGGAAATGACGGTCAATTTTCGTCAAAATCGACGAAATCATCGCGATTTGCGAGCCGTTGGGCTTGTTTCGACGCTGAAACGTGTGTGCATTACATTTGGCGCGTAAAGTGCAGTGAAAAGAGCGCTTAAACGTCGAAATATCTCAAACGGGATGGAAATGACGGTCAATTTTCGTCAAAATCGACGAAATCATCGCGATTTGCGAGCCGTTGGGCTTGTTTCGACGCTGAAACGTGTGCATTACATTTGGCGCGTAAAGTGCAGTGAAAAGAGCGCTTAAACGTCGAAATATCTCAAACGGGATGGAAATGACGGTCAATTTTCGTCAAAATCGACGAAATCATCGCGATTTGCGAGCCGTTGGGCTTGTTTCGACGCTGAAACGTGTTTGCATTACATTTGGCGCGTAAAGTGCAGTGAAAAGAGCGCTTAAACGTCGAAATATCTCAAACGGGATGGAAATGACGGTCAATTTTCGTCAAAATCGACGAAATCATCGCGATTTGCGAGCCGTTGGGCTTGTTTCGACGCTGAAACGTGTGTGCATTACATTTGGCGCGTAAAGTGCAGTGAAAAGAGCGCTTAAACGTCGAAATATCTCAAACGGGATGGAAATGACGGTCAATTTTCGTCAAAATCGACGAAATCATCGCGATTTGCGAGCCGTTGGGCTTGTTTCGACGCTGAAACGTGTGTGCATTACATTTGGCGCGTAAAGTGCAGTGAAAAGAGCGCTTAAACGTCGAAATATCTCAAACGGGATGGAAATGACGGTCAATTTTCGTCAAAATCGACGAAATCATCGCGATTTGCGAGCCGTTGGGCTTGTTTCGACGCTGAAACGTGTGTGCATTACATTTGGCGCGTAAAGTGCAGTGAAAAGAGCGCTTAAACGTCGAAATATCTCAAACGGGATGGAAATGACGGTCAATTTTCGTCAAAATCGACGAAATCATCGCGATTTGCGAGCCGTTGGGCTTGTTTCGACGCTGAAACGTGTGCATTACATTTGGCGCGTAAAGTGCAGTGAAAAAGAGCGCTTAAACGTCGAAATATCTCAAACGGGATGGAAATGACGGTCAATTTTCGTCAAAATCGACGAAATCATCGCGATTTGCGAGCCGTTGGGCTTGTTTCGACGCTGAAACGTGTGTGCATTACATTTGGCGCGTAAAGTGCAGTGAAAAGAGCGCTTAAACGTCGAAATATCTCAAACGGGATGGAAATGACGGTCAATTTTCGTCAAAATCGACGAAATCATCGCGATTTGCGAGCCGTTGGGCTTGTTTCGACGCTGAAACGTGTGTGCATTACATTTGGCGCGTAAAGTGCAGTGAAAAGAGCGCTTAAACGTCGAAATATCTCAAACGGGATGGAAATGACGGTCAATTTTCGTCAAAATCGACGAAATCATCGCGATTTGCGAGCCGTTGGGCTTGTTTCGACGCTGAAACGTGTTTGCATTACATTTGGCGCGTAAAGTGCAGTGAAAAGAGCGCTTAAACGTCGAAATATCTCAAACGGGATGGAAATGACGGTCAATTTTCGTCAAAATCGACGAAATCATCGCGATTTGCGAGCCGTTGGGCTTGTTTCGACGCTGAAACGTGTTTGCATTACATTTGGCGCGTAAAGTGCAGTGAAAGAGCGCTTAAACGTCGGAAATATCTCAAACGGGATGGAAATGACGGTCAATTTTCGTCAAAATCGACGAAATCATCGCGATTTGCGAGCCGTTGGGCTTGTTTCGACGCTGAAACGTGTTTGCATTACATTTGGCGCGTAAAGGATGCGGTGAAAAGAGCGCTTAAACGTCGAAATATCTCAAACGGGATGGAAATGACGGTCAATTTTTGCGTCAAAATCGACGAAATCATCGCGATTTGCGAGCCGTTGGGCTTGTTTCGACGCTGAAACGTGTGTGCATTACATTTGGCGCGTAAAGTGCAGTGAAAAGAGCGCTTAAACGTCGAAATATCTCAAACGGGATGGAAATGACGGTCAATTTTCGTCAAAAATCGACGAAATCATCGCGATTTGCGAGCCGTTGGGCTTGTTTCGACGCTGAAACGTGTTTGCATTACATTTGGCGCGTAAAGTGCAGTGAAAAGAGCGCTTAAACGTCGAAATATCTCAAACGGGATGGAAATGACGGTCAATTTTCGTCAAAATCGACGAAATCATCGCGATTTCGCGGAGCGGTTGGGCTTGTTTCGACGCTGAAACGTGTGCATTACATTTGAGCGCGTAAAGTGCAGTGAAAAGAGCGCTTAAACGTCGAAATATCTCAAACGGGATGGAGACGGTCAATTTTCGTCAAAATCGACGAAATCATCGCGATTTTATGAGAGCCGTTGGGCTTGTTTCGACGCTGAACGTGTGTGCATTACATGCCGCGTAAAGGCGTGAAAAGAGCGCTTAAACGTCGAACATATCTCAAACGGGATGGAAATGACGGTCAATTTTCGTCAAAATCGACGAAATCATCGCGATTTGCGAGCCGTTGGGCTTGTTTCGACGCTGAAACGTGTTGTGCATTATCATTTGGCGCGTAAAGTGCAGTGAAAAGAGCGCTTAAACTGTCGAAATATCTCAAACGGGATGGAAATGACGGTCAATTTTCGTCGAAATCGACGAAATCATCGCGATTTGCGAGCCGTTGGGCTTTGTTTCGACGCTGGAACGTGTGTGCATTACATTTGGCGCGTAAAGTGCAGTGAAAAGAGACGCTGCAAACGTCGAAATATCTCAAACGGGATGGAAATGACGGTCAATTTTCGTCAAAATCGACGAAATCATCGCGATTTGCGAGCCGTTGAGCTTTGCTTCGACGCTGAAACGTTGTGCATTACATTTGGCGCGTAAATGTCAGTGAAAAGAGCGCTTAAACGTCGAAATATCTCAAACGGGATGGAAATGACGGTCAATTTTCGTCAAAATCGACGTAATCATCGCGATTTGCGAGCCGTTGGGCGTGTTTCGACGCTGAAACGTGTGTGCATTACATTTGGCGCGGAAGTGCAGTGAAAAGAGCGCTAAACGTCGAAATATCTCAAACGGGATGGAAATGACGGTGAATTTTCGTCAAAATCGACGAAATCATCGCGATTTGTGCAGCGTTGGGGTTGTTTCGACGCTGAAACGTGTGGCATTACATTTGGCGCGTAAAATGGCAGTGAAAAGAGCGCTTAAACGTCGAAATATCTCAAACGGGATGGAAATGACGGTCAATTTTCGTCAAAATCGACGAAATCATCGCGTTTTGCGAGCCGTTGGGCTTGTTTCGACGCTGAAACGTGTTTGCATTACATTTGGCGCGTAAAGTGCAGTGAAAAGAGCGCTTAAACGTCGAAATATCTCAAACGGGATGGAGAATGGCGGTCGATTTTCGTCGACTCGACGTAATCATCGCGATTTGCGAGCCGTTGGGCTTGTTTCGACGCTGAAACGTGTTTGCATTTCGATTTGGCGCGTAAAGTGCAGGTAAAGGGAGCGCTTAAACGTCGAAATATCTCAAACGGGATGGAAATGACGGTCAATTTCTCAAAACGACGAAATCGCGATTTGCGAGCCGTTAGTTTGTTCGACGTACGTGTGTGCGGTTACTGGCGTGTGTAAAGTGCAGTGAAAGAGCTTTAAAACGTCGAAAGTCTCTGGGATGGAAATGACGGTCGGACTTTCGTCGCACCGACGAAACTGTCACCGTGATTTTGCGAGCCGTTACGAGCCTGACGCTGGAACAACGGTGTGTGCATTACATTTGGCGTGTAAAGTGTGAAAAGAGCGCTTAAACGTCGAAATATCTCAAACGGGATGGAAATGACGGTCAAGCTGTCAAAATCGACGAACGTGATTTTGCGAGCCGCTGGGCTTTCGACGCTGAAACGTGTTGCGTTGACGGCGTGTAAAAGTGCAGTGAAAGAGCGCTAAACGTCGGTATTCAAACGGATGGAAATGATTTGTCAATTTTCGTCAAACGCCGACGAAATCATCGTGATTTTGCGAGCCGTTAATTTCGACGCTCGCATTGGCATTTGGCGTATTGTGAAAAGAGCGCTAAAACGTCGAAATATCTCAAACGGGAAATGACGGTCAGGCTGCCGTTGAAATCATCGTGATTTGCGCAACCGTTATTTGTTTCGATGCCAAACGTGTGTGCATTACATTTATGCGTAAGTAGAAGCGTGAAAAGAACGCTTAAACGTCGAAATATGTCAAACGGGATGGATCGACAATTTCACAACCGACGAAATCATCGGGTGATTTATGAGGCCGCTGGTTGTTTGTTTCGCCGCCAAACGTGTGCATTTCGTCAGCGTGCAGTGAAAATAGCGCTTTCAAACAAGAAATACGCTCGGGAATGTGGGATGGTAAAATGACGGTCATTTCAAAATTGACGAAATCATCGGTGATTTGCGAGTCGTTGCGCTTGTTTCGACGCTGAAACGTGGTGCATTGGCTATAGCGTGTGCGGCAGTGAAAAGAGTGTTAATCGTCGGAATATCTCAAACGGATGGAAATGACGGTTCACTTTCGTCAAAATCGTCGAAATCGATCGTGATTGGCGAGTCGTGGTTCGTTTCGACGCTGCGAAACGTGTGTGCATTGGCATTTCATATGCGTGTCAGTGAAGCGTTCGACGAATAAACGGATGGAAATGACGGTAATTTTCGTCGTACCCATCGAAATCATCGGGTGATTTGCGAGCCGTTGGGCTTGTTTCGATCGCCGAAACGTGGTGTGCATTGGCTACATTTGGCGTGTAAAGTGCAATAAAAAAGAGCGCTAAATGGTCAGTTATCTCAAACGGAGGAAATGATACTAGTTCGACGTCAAACGACTGAAAATCATCGGCGATTTGCGAGCCGCTGGGCTTTGTTCTTCTGAAGCTGAAACGTGCGGGCATGATTTGGTGTAAAGCGTGGTGAAAAGAAAAGTCTCAAACGGATGGAAATGGCGGTCAATTTTCGTCAAATCGACGAACATCGCGATTTGCCAGCCGTTGGTTTTGTTTCGACGCTGAAACGTGTGTGCATTACTTCTGGCGTGCAAAGCGCAGTGCGAGCGCTTAAACGTCGAAATATCTCAAAATCGTGGATGGAAATGAGGGTGTTGTCAAATCAACGAAATCATCGTGATTGCGAGCCGTTGCGTGTTTCGACGTTGAAACGTGTGCGCATTACATTTGGCGTGTAGCAGTGAAAAAGAGCGCTTGTCGAACATCTCAAACGGATGGAAAATGACGGTCGGTGTAGTCGTACCGACGAAATCGCGATTTGCGCATCGTCATTTTTTTGTTTCGATCGCCGCGGCAGTGCATCACACGTAGTAGCGGAAGAGCGCTTAAACGTCGTAGTCAAATGGAAATGATTCACTTAGTCAAAATCGTTGTACCCGCTTGCAGGCTACCGTTTCGACGCTGAAACGTGCGTGCATTTATCGGTGTGTAGCATACAAAAAGCGCTAAACACCGAAGTATCTCAAACGTGGATGGAAATGACGGTCATTTTTCGTCAAAATCGATGAAATCACCATCGGTGAGCCGCTGGGCTTGTTTCGAAGCTGAAACGTGGGTGCATTACATATACATTTGGCGCGCAAAGCGTGCAGTGAAAAAAGAAGAAATATCTCAACGGATGGAAATGATGGTGTCAAAACCGATCTCCCGGGGCTGTGTTGTTTTATCGCTGAAGTGCGTACTACTGCCTAAAGAGCGCTATGTCGAAATGCTGAATGGTATCTCAATCGATACCTTCGTTGTATATTCTATCGCTGGGTGTGGCATTACTCTGGCGTGTAAAAGTGCAGTGAAAGAGCGCTTAAACGTCGAAATACACGGTGGAAGATGGTCAATTTTCGTCAAAATTGACGAAATCATCGTGATTTATGAGTCGATGCGTTTGTTTCGGCGCTGAAACGCGTACGCATTTGGCGCGTTTGTGTGAAAGAAAGAGCGCTTAAACGTCGAAATATTCGAACGGGATGCGATAAGGCGGACGGTCGTCTCGTTTACCGACCACGCGATTTGCGAGCCGTTGGGTTTGTCTCGACGCTGAAAACGTGTTTGCATTACATTTGGCGTGTTTGCAGTAAAAAGAGCGCTTAAACGTCGAAATATTCCAACGGGGAAGGGACGGTCGACTTTCGTCGTACGCTTACTATGAGCCGTTGGCTTGTTTCGGACGCTGAAACGTGTGCATTATATCGTAGTGGTGGAAAAGAGCGCTTAAACGTCGAACTCAGGGTGGGATGGTCATTTCGTCAAAATCGTCGAAATCATCAAGTGATTTTTGTGCCTGTTTCGACGTGCTGAAACGCATTACATTTGGCGCTGCAAAGTGCAGTGAAAAACGTCGAAAACCAAGTACGGTCAATTAGCTCGCGATTTGCGAGTCGTTGCGCTTGTTTCGACGCTTAGTGCATTACATTTGGCGTGTAAAGTGCAGTAGTAAAGAGCGCTTAAACGACGGAATATCCTTCAAACGGATGGAAATGACGTACTTTTCGTCAAAATCGACGAAATCATCGTGATTTGCGAGCCGCCGTTCACATTTTGACGCTGAAACGTGCATTACATTGGCGCGTAGCAGTGAGAGCGCTGGTGTCGGAATATCTCAAACGGGATGGAACATTTGTCAAAATCGATCGAAATCATCTGGATTTTGCGAGCTGTTGGCTTGTTTCGATGAAAGGCATTGGTTTCCAGCGTAAAGTTAGTGAAAGAGCGTGCTTTAAACGTAATTCTTCAAATGTGAAATCACTATTTGCGAGCCATATTTTGTTTCCTGACGGTGGCGTATTTTACGGCGCATACAAAGCGGTGAAAAGAGCGCTTAAACGTCGAAATATCAAACGGATGGAAATGATATCGTTCTTCGTCAAACGCCCGAATCATCGTGGGATTTGTGAACCGTTGGCTTTGTCGACGCCGAAACGTGTTTGCGGGACAGCATTTGGTGTGTAAAGTGCAGCTTAACGCTAAACGTCGAAATTGTCAAACGGGATGGAAATGACGGAAGGTCAAACGACCAGCAGCTTCTCATCAGAGCCGTTGTCGGTTTGACCTTTCGAAACGCAGGCATTACATTTGGCGTGTAGCGGCAGTGAAAATAGCGCTTTGCTATCACATTTGGCGTGCAGTGCAGTGAAAAGAGCGCTTAAACGTCAAAAATATCTCGTGATGGGATGGAAATGACGGTCAATTTTCGTCAAATCGATGAAATCATCGTGATTTGCCCAGCCGTCAATATTTCGACGCTAATAATGCAAGCCGGTATTTACATTTGGCGTGTAAGCGCAGTGAAAAGAGAGCTTAAACGTCGAAATATCTCAAACGGAAATGACGGTCAATTTTCGTCAAAATCGTTGAAAACACCAAAAATTCCTTTGCGAGCCGTTGGCCAGGCTTCGACGCTGAAACGTGTTTGCATTACATCGGCGTGTAAAGCGCAGGAAAAAGAGCGCTTTAAACGTCGAAATCTCTCAAACGGGATGTTTTGACGGTCAATTTTCGTCAAAATCGTCGAATCATCGTGATTTGCGGGCTGCTGGGCTTCGGTTTCGACGCTGAAACATGTGTGCATTACATCTGGCGTGTAAATGCAGGAAAAAGAGCGCTTTAAACGTCGAAATATCTTAAACGGGATGGAAATGACGGTCAATTTTCGTCAAAATCGTTGAAATCACCGCGATTTGCGAGACGCTGGGCTTGATTCGACGCTGAAACGCGCTTTGCAATAAGCATCTTGGCGTGTAAAGCGTAGTGAAAAAGAGCGCTTAAACGTCAAAATATCCTTCAGACGGCATGGAAATGACTTGGTCAATTTTCGTCAAATGTGAAATCATCTTTGCGGCCGTTGGTTGTTTTTGACGCTGAAACGTGTGTGTATTGTTATTTGGCGCGTAAAGAGCAGTAGAAAAGAGCGCTTAAACGTTGGTGTTTTCTCTGGACGGGATGGAAATGACGGCTCACTCTTCTTCAAAATCGATGAAATCATCGTGATTGGCGAGCCGTTGGGCTTGCTCTTGACGCTGAAACGTGTTTGCATTACATTTGGCGTACAAAGTGCAGTGAAAAGAAGGCTTAACCGTTCGAAATATCTCTAAACGGGATGGGGCTGACGGTCAATTTTCGTCTGCACGACGAATTCATCGCAATTTGCGAGGCTGTTAGCCTTGTTTCGACGCTGAAACGTGTTTGCATTGGCATTTGGCGTGTAATGTGTAGTGAAAAGAGTGCTTAAACGTCAAAATATTCCTTGTGACGGGATGTAGACGGCTATTGACGGTCCCTCTTGCTTCGTCAAAACCGATGAAATGTAGCGATTTTGCGTAGCCGTTGGGTCTTGTTTCGTCGCTATTGGTATGCGTGTGTGCATTGCATTTGGCGTGTAAAGTGCAGTGAAAAGAGAGCTTAAACGTCGAAATATCTCGAACGGGATGGAAATGATGTGTCACTTTTCGTCAAAATGACGCAATCATCGTGATTTGTGAGCTGTTGGGTTTGTTTCGACGTTGAAACGTGTTTGCATTACATTTGGCGCGTAAAGTGCAGTGAAAAGAGCGCTTAAACGTCGAAATATCTCAAACGGGATGGAAATGACGGTCAATTTTCGTCAAAATCGACGTAATCATCGCGATTTGCGAGCCGTTGGGCTTGTTTCGACGCTGAAACGTGTTTGCATTACATTTGGCGCGTAAAGTGCAGTGAAAAGAGCGCTTAAACGTCGAAATATCTCAAACGGGATGGAAATGACGGTCAATTTTCGTCAAAATCGACGAAATCATCGCGATTTGCGAGCCGTTGGGCTTGTTTCGACGCTGAAACGTGTTTGCATTACATTTGGCGCGTAAAGTGCAGTGAAAAGAGCGCTTAAACGTCGAAATATCTCAAACGGGATGGAAATGACGGTCAATTTTCGTCAAAATCGACGAAATCATCGCGATTTGCGAGCCGTTGGGCTTGTTTCGACGCTGAAACGTGTTTGCATTACATTTGGCGCGTAAAATGCAGTGAAAAGAGCGCTTAAACGTCGAAATATCTCAAACGGGATGGAAATGACGGTCAATTTTCGTCAAAATCGACGAAATCATCGCGATTTGCGAGCCGTTGGGCTTGTTTCGACGCTGAAACGTGTTTGCATTACATTTGGCGCGTAAAGTGCAGTGAAAAGAGCGCTTAAACGTCGAAATATCTCAAACGGGATGGAAATGACGGTCAATTTTCGTCAAAATCGACGAAATCATCGCGATTTGCGAGCCGTTGGGCTTGTTTCGACGCTGAAACGTGTTTGCATTACATTTGGCGCGTAAAGTGCAGTGAAAAGAGCGCTTAAACGTCGAAATATCTCAAACGGGATGGAAATGACGGTCAATTTTCGTCAAAATCGACGAAATCATCGCGATTTGCGAGCCGTTGGGCTTGTTTCGACGCTGAAACGTGTTTGCATTACATTTGGCGCGTAAAGTGCAGTGAAAAGAGCGCTTAAACGTCGAAATATCTCAAACGGGATGGAAATGACGGTCAATTTTCGTCAAAATCGACGAAATCATCGCGATTTGCGAGCCGTTGGGCTTGTTTCGACGCTGAAACGTGTTTGCATTACATTTGGCGCGTAAAGTGCAGTGAAAAGAGCGCTTAAACGTCGAAATATCTCAAACGGGATGGAAATGACGGTCAATTTTCGTCAAAATCGACGAAATCATCGCGATTTGCGAGCCGTTGGGCTTGTTTCGACGCTGAAACGTGTTTGCATTACATTTGGCGCGTAAAGTGCAGTGAAAAGAGCGCTTAAACGTCGAAATATCTCAAACGGGATGGAAATGACGGTCAATTTTCGTCAAAATCGACGAAATCATCGCGATTTGCGAGCCGTTGGGCTTGTTTCGACGCTGAAACGTGTTTGCATTACATTTGGCGCGTAAAGTGCAGTGAAAAGAGCGCTTAAACGTCGAAATATCTCAAACGGGATGGAAATGACGGTCAATTTTCGTCAAAATCGACGAAATCATCGCGATTTGCGAGCCGTTGGGCTTGTTTCGACGCTGAAACGTGTTTGCATTACATTTGGCGCGTAAAGTGCAGTGAAAAGAGCGCTTAAACGTCGAAATATCTCAAACGGGATGGAAATGACGGTCAATTTTCGTCAAAATCGACGAAATCATCGCGATTTGCGAGCCGTTGGGCTTGTTTCGACGCTGAAACGTGTGTTTGCATTACATTTGGCGCGTAAAATGCAGTGAAAAGAGCGCTTAAACGTCGAAATATCTCAAACGGGATGGAAATGACGGTCAATTTTCGTCAAAATCGACGAAATCATCGCGATTTGCGAGCCGTTGGGCTTGTTTCGACGCTGAAACGTGTTTGCATTACATTTGGCGCGTAAAGTGCAGTGAAAAGAGCGCTTAAACGTCGAAATATCTCAAACGGGATGGAAATGACGGTCAATTTTCGTCAAAATCGACGAAATCATCGCGATTTGCGAGCCGTTGGGCTTGTTTCGACGCTGAAACGTGTTTGCATTACATTTGGCGCGTAAAGTGCAGTGAAAAGAGCGCTTAAACGTCGAAATATCTCAAACGGGATGGAAATGACGGTCAATTTTCGTCAAAATCGACGAAATCATCGCGATTTGCGAGCCGTTGGGCTTGTTTCGACGCTGAAACGTGTTTGCATTACATTTGGCGCGTAAAGTGCAGTGAAAAGAGCGCTTAAACGTCGAAATATCTCAAACGGGATGGAAATGACGGTCAATTTTCGTCAAAATCGACGAAATCATCGCGATTTGCGAGCCGTTGGGCTTGTTTCGACGCTGAAACGTGTTTGCATTACATTTGGCGCGTAAAGTGCAGTGAAAAGAGCGCTTAAACGTCGAAATATCTCAAACGGGATGGAAATGACGGTCAATTTTCGTCAAAATCGACGAAATCATCGCGATTTGCGAGCCGTTGGGCTTGTTTCGACGCTGAAACGTGTTTGCATTACATTTGGCGCGTAAAGTGCAGTGAAAAGAGCGCTTAAACGTCGAAATATCTCAAACGGGATGGAAATGACGGTCAATTTTCGTCAAAATCGACGAAATCATCGCGATTTGCGAGCCGTTGGGCTTGTTTCGACGCTGAAACGTGTTTGCATTACATTTGGCGCGTAAAGTGCAGTGAAAAGAGCGCTTAAACGTCGAAATATCTCAAACGGGATGGAAATGACGGTCAATTTTCGTCAAAATCGACGAAATCATCGCGATTTGCGAGCCGTTGGGCTTGTTTCGACGCTGAAACGTGTTTGCATTACATTTGGCGCGTAAAGTGCAGTGAAAAGAGCGCTTAAACGTCGAAATATCTCAAACGGGATGGAAATGACGGTCAATTTTCGTCAAAATCGACGAAATCATCGCGATTTGCGAGCCGTTGGGCTTGTTTCGACGCTGAAACGTGTTTGCATTACATTTGGCGCGTAAAGTGCAGTGAAAAGAGCGCTTAAACGTCGAAATATCTCAAACGGGATGGAAATGACGGTCAATTTTCGTCAAAATCGACGAAATCATCGCGATTTGCGAGCCGTTGGGCTTGTTTCGACGCTGAAACGTGTTTGCATTACATTTGGCGCGTAAAGTGCAGTGAAAAGAGCGCTTAAACGTCGAAATATCTCAAACGGGATGGAAATGACGGTCAATTTTCGTCAAAATCGACGAAATCATCGCGATTTGCGAGCCGTTGGGCTTGTTTCGACGCTGAAACGTGTTTGCATTACATTTGGCGCGTAAAGTGCAGTGAAAAGAGCGCTTAAACGTCGAAATATCTCAAACGGGATGGAAATGACGGTCAATTTTCGTCAAAATCGACGAAATCATCGCGATTTGCGAGCCGTTGGGCTTGTTTCGACGCTGAAACGTGTTTGCATTACATTTGGCGCGTAAAGTGCAGTGAAAAGAGCGCTTAAACGTCGAAATATCTCAAACGGGATGGAAATGACGGTCAATTTTCGTCAAAATCGACGAAATCATCGCGATTTGCGAGCCGTTGGGCTTGTTTCGACGCTGAAACGTGTGTTGCATTACATTTGGCGCGTAAAGTGCAGTGAAAAGAGCGCTTAAACGTCGAAATATCTCAAACGGGATGGAAATGACGGTCAATTTTCGTCAAAATCGACGAAATCATCGCGATTTGCGAGCCGTTGGGCTTGTTTCGACGCTGAAACGTGTTTGCATTACATTTGGCGCGTAAAGTGCAGTGAAAAGAGCGCTTAAACGTCGAAATATCTCAAACGGGATGGAAATGACGGTCAATTTTCGTCAAAATCGACGAAATCATCGCGATTTGCGAGCCGTTGGGCTTGTTTCGACGCTGAAACGTGTTTGCATTACATTTGGCGCGTAAAGTGCAGTGAAAAGAGCGCTTAAACGTCGAAATATCTCAAACGGGATGGAAATGACGGTCAATTTTCGTCAAAATCGACGAAATCATCGCGATTTGCGAGCCGTTGGGCTTGTTTCGACGCTGAAACGTGTTTGCATTACATTTGGCGCGTAAAGTGCAGTGAAAAGAGCGCTTAAACGTCGAAATATCTCAAACGGGATGGAAATGACGGTCAATTTTCGTCAAAATCGACGAAATCATCGCGATTTGCGAGCCGTTGGGCTTGTTTCGACGCTGAAACGTGTTTGCATTACATTTGGCGCGTAAAGTGCAGTGAAAAGAGCGCTTAAACGTCGAAATATCTCAAACGGGATGGAAATGACGGTCAATTTTCGTCAAAATCGACGAAATCATCGCGATTTGCGAGCCGTTGGGCTTGTTTCGACGCTGAAACGTGTTTGCATTACATTTGGCGCGTAAAGTGCAGTGAAAAGAGCGCTTAAACGTCGAAATATCTCAAACGGGATGGAAATGACGGTCAATTTTCGTCAAAATCGACGAAATCATCGCGATTTGCGAGCCGTTGGGCTTGTTTCGACGCTGAAACGTGTGTGCATTACATTTGGCGCGTAAAGTGCAGTGAAAAGAGCGCTTAAACGTCGAAATATCTCAAACGGGATGGAAATGACGGTCAATTTTCGTCAAAATCGACGAAATCATCGCGATTTGCGAGCCGTTGGGCTTGTTTCGACGCTGAAACGTGTTTGCATTACATTTGGCGCGTAAAGTGCAGTGAAAAGAGCGCTTAAACGTCGAAATATCTCAAACGGGATGGAAATGACGGTCAATTTTCGTCAAAATCGACGAAATCATCGCGATTTGCGAGCCGTTGGGCTTGTTTCGACGCTGAAACGTGTTTGCATTACATTTGGCGCGTAAAGTGCAGTGAAAAGAGCGCTTAAACGTCGAAATATCTCAAACGGGATGGAAATGACGGTCAATTTTCGTCTAATTGCGAAAATGCAGTGAAAAGAGCGCTTAAACGTCGAAATATCTCAAACGGGATGGAAATGACGGTAATTTTCGTCAAAACGAGTAATCATGCGATTTGCGAGCCTTGATTAAAAGAGCGCTGAAACGTCGAAATATCTCAAACGGGATGGAAATGACGGTCAATTTTCGTCAAAATCGACGAAATCATCGCGATTTGCGAGCTGTTGGGCTTGTTTCGACGCTGAAACGTGTGTGCATTACATTTGGCGCGTAAAGTGCAGTGAAAAGAGTGCTTAAACGTCGAAATATCTCAAACGGGATGGAAATGACGGTCAATTTTCGTCAAAATCGACGAAATCATCGCAATTTGCGAGCCGTTGGGCTAGTTTCGACGCTGAAACGTGTTTGCATTACATTTGGCGCGTAAAGTGCAGTGAAAAGAGCGCTTAAACGTCGAAATATCTCAGACGGGATGGAAATGACGGTCAATTTTCGTCAAAATCGATGAAATCATCGCGATTGGCGAGCCGTTGGGCTTGTTTCGACGCTGAAACGTGTTTGCATTACATTTGGCGCGTAAAGTGCAGTGAAAAGAGCGCTTAAACGTCGAAATATCTTAAACGGGATGGAAATGACGGTCAATTTTCGTCAAAATCGACGAAATCATCGCGATTTGCGAGCCGTTGGGCTTGTTTCGACGCTGAAACGTGTTTGCATTACATTTGGCGCGTAAAGTGCAGTGAAAAGAGCGCTTAAACGTCGAAATATCTCAAACGGTATGGAAATGACGGATAGTTTACGTCAAAATCGAGGAAATCATCGCGATTTATGAGCCGTTGGGCTTGTTTCGACGCTGAAACGTGTGTGCATTACAATTGGCGCGTAATGTGGAGTAAAAAGAGCGCTTAAACGTCGAAATATCTCAAACGGTATGGAAATGACGGTTAGTTTTCGTCAAAATCGACGAAATCATCGCGATTTGCGAGCCGTTGGGCTTGTATCGACGCTGAAACGTGTGTGCATTACATTTGGCGCGTAATGTGGAGTAAAAAGAGCGCTTAAACGTCGAAGTATCTCAAACGGTATGGAAATGACGGTTAGTTTTCGTCAAAATCGAGGAAATCATCGCGATTTATGAGCCGTTGGGCTTGTTTCGACGCTGAAACGTGTGTGCATTACATTTGGCGCGTAAAGTGCAGTGAAAAGAGCGCTTAAACGTCGAAATATCTCAAACGGGATGGAAATGACGGTCAATTTTCGTCAAAATCGACGAATTCATCGCGATTTGCGAGCCGTTGGGCTTGTTTCGACGCTGAAACGTGTGTGCATTACATTTTGCGCGTAAAGTGCAGTGAAAAGAGCGCTAAAACGTCGAAATATCTCAAACGGGATGGAAATGACGGTCAATTTTCGTCAAAATCGACGAAATCATCGCGATTTGCGAGCCGTTGGGCTTGTTTCGACGCTGAAACGTGTGTGCATTACATTTGGCGCGTAAAGTGCAGTGAAAAGAGCGCTTAAACGTCGAAATATCTCAAACGGGATGGAAATGACGGTCAATTTTCGTCAAAATCGACGAAATCATCGCGATTTGCGAGCCGTTGGGCTTGTTTCGACGCTGAAACGTGTTTGCATTACATTTGGCGCGTAAAGTGCAGTGAAAAGAGCGCTTAAACGTCGAAATATCTCAAACGGGATGGAAATGACGGTCAATTTTCGTCAAAATCGACGAAATCATCGCGATTTGCGAGCCGTTGGGCTTGTTTCGACGCTGAAACGTGTTTGCATTACATTTGGCGCGTAAAGTGCAGTGAAAAGAGCGCTTAAACGTCGAAATATCTCAAACGGGATGGAAATGACGGTCAATTTTCGTCAAAATCGACGAAATCATCGCGATTTGCGAGCCGTTGGGCTTGTTTCGACGCTGAAACGTGTTTGCATTACATTTGGCGCGTAAAGTGCAGTGAAAAGAGCGCTTAAACGTCGAAATATCTCAAACGGGATGGAAATGACGGTCAATTTTCGTCAAAATCGACGAAATCATCGCGATTTGCGAGCCGTTGGGCTTGTTTCGACGCTGAAACGTGTTTGCATTACATTTGGCGCGTAAAGTGCAGTGAAAAGAGCGCTTAAACGTCGAAATATCTCAAACGGGATGGAAATGACGGTCAATTTTCGTCAAAATCGACGAAATCATCGCGATTTGCGAGCCGTTGGGCTTGTTTCGACGCTGAAACGTGTTTGCATTACATTTGGCGCGTAAAGTGCAGTGAAAAGAGCGCTTAAACGTCGAAATATCTCAAACGGGATGGAAATGACGGTCAATTTTCGTCAAAATCGACGAAATCATCGCGATTTGCGAGCCGTTGGGCTTGTTTCGACGCTGAAACGTGTGTGCATTACATTTGGCGCGTAAAGTGCAGTGAAAAGAGCGCTTAAACGTCGAAATATCTCAAACGGGATGGAAATGACGGTCAATTTTCGTCAAAATCGACGAAATCATCGCGATTTGCGAGCCGTTGGGCTTGTTTCGACGCTGAAACGTGTTTGCATTACATTTGGCGCGTAAAGTGCAGTGAAAAGAGCGCTTAAACGTCGAAATATCTCAAACGGGATGGAAATGACGGTCAATTTTCGTCAAAATCGACGAAATCATCGCGATTTGCGAGCCGTTGGGCTTGTTTCGACGCTGAAACGTGTTTGCATTACATTTGGCGCGTAAAGTGCAGTGAAAAGAGCGCTTAAACGTCGAAATATCTCAAACGGGATGGAAATGACGGTCAATTTTCGTCAAAATCGACGAAATCATCGCGATTTGCGAGCCGTTGGGCTTGTTTCGACGCTGAAACGTGTTTGCATTACATTTGGCGCGTAAAGTGCAGTGAAAAGAGCGCTTAAACGTCGAAATATCTCAAACGGGATGGAAATGACGGTCAATTTTCGTCAAAATCGACGAAATCATCGCGATTTGCGAGCCGTTGGGCTTGTTTCGACGCTGAAACGTGTTTGCATTACATTTGGCGCGTAAAGTGCAGTGAAAAGAGCGCTTAAACGTCGAAATATCTCAAACGGGATGGAAATGACGGTCAATTTTCGTCAAAATCGACGAAATCATCGCGATTTGCGAGCCGTTGGGCTTGTTTCGACGCTGAAACGTGTGTGCATTACATTTGGCGCGTAAAGTGCAGTGAAAAGAGCGCTTAAACGTCGAAATATCTCAAACGGGATGGAAATGACGGTCAATTTTCGTCAAAATCGACGAAATCATCGCGATTTGCGAGCCGTTGGGCTTGTTTCGACGCTGAAACGTGTGTTGCATTACATTTGGCGCGTAAAGTGCAGTGAAAAGAGCGCTTAAACGTCGAAATATCTCAAACGGGATGGAAATGACGGTCAATTTTCGTCAAAATCGACGAAATCATCGCGATTTGCGAGCCGTTGGGCTTGTTTCGACGCTGAAACGTGTTTGCATTACATTTGGCGCGTAAAGTGCAGTGAAAAGAGCGCTTAAACGTCGAAATATCTCAAACGGGATGGAAATGACGGTCAATTTTCGTCAAAATCGACGAAATCATCGCGATTTGCGAGCCGTTGGGCTTGTTTCGACGCTGAAACGTGTTTGCATTACATTTGGCGCGTAAAGTGCAGTGAAAAGAGCGCTTAAACGTCGAAATATCTCAAACGGGATGGAAATGACGGTCAATTTTCGTCAAAATCGACGAAATCATCGCGATTTGCGAGCCGTTGGGCTTGTTTCGACGCTGAAACGTGTTTGCATTACATTTGGCGCGTAAAGTGCAGTGAAAAGAGCGCTTAAACGTCGAAATATCTCAAACGGGATGGAAATGACGGTCAATTTTCGTCAAAATCGACGAAATCATCGCGATTTGCGAGCCGTTGGGCTTGTTTCGACGCTGAAACGTGTTTGCATTACATTTGGCGCGTAAAGTGCAGTGAAAAGAGCGCTTAAACGTCGAAATATCTCAAACGGGATGGAAATGACGGTCAATTTTCGTCAAAATCGACGAAATCATCGCGATTTGCGAGCCGTTGGGCTTGTTTCGACGCTGAAACGTGTGTGCATTACATTTGGCGCGTAAAGTGCAGTGAAAAGAGCGCTTAAACGTCGAAATATCTCAAACGGGATGGAAATGACGGTCAATTTTCGTCAAAATCGACGAAATCATCGCGATTTGCGAGCCGTTGGGCTTGTTTCGACGCTGAAACGTGTTTGCATTACATTTGGCGCGTAAAGTGCAGTGAAAAGAGCGCTTAAACGTCGAAATATCTCAAACGGGATGGAAATGACGGTCAATTTTCGTCAAAATCGACGAAATCATCGCGATTTGCGAGCCGTTGGGCTTGTTTCGACGCTGAAACGTGTTTGCATTACATTTGGCGCGTAAAGTGCAGTGAAAAGAGCGCTTAAACGTCGAAATATCTCAAACGGGATGGAAATGACGGTCAATTTTCGTCAAAATCGACGAAATCATCGCGATTTGCGAGCCGTTGGGCTTGTTTCGACGCTGAAACGTGTTTGCATTACATTTGGCGCGTAAAGTGCAGTGAAAAGAGCGCTTAAACGTCGAAATATCTCAAACGGGATGGAAATGACGGTCAATTTTCGTCAAAATCGACGAAATCATCGCGATTTGCGAGCCGTTGGGCTTGTTTCGACGCTGAAACGTGTTTGCATTACATTTGGCGCGTAAAGTGCAGTGAAAAGAGCGCTTAAACGTCGAAATATCTCAAACGGGATGGAAATGACGGTCAATTTTCGTCAAAATCGACGAAATCATCGCGATTTGCGAGCCGTTGGGCTTGTTTCGACGCTGAAACGTGTTTGCATTACATTTGGCGCGTAAAGTGCAGTGAAAAGAGCGCTTAAACGTCGAAATATCTCAAACGGGATGGAAATGACGGTCAATTTTCGTCAAAATCGACGAAATCATCGCGATTTGCGAGCCGTTGGGCTTGTTTCGACGCTGAAACGTGTTTGCATTACATTTGGCGCGTAAAGTGCAGTGAAAAGAGCGCTTAAACGTCGAAATATCTCAAACGGGATGGAAATGACGGTCAATTTTCGTCAAAATCGACGAAATCATCGCGATTTGCGAGCCGTTGGGCTTGTTTCGACGCTGAAACGTGTTTGCATTACATTTGGCGCGTAAAGTGCAGTGAAAAGAGCGCTTAAACGTCGAAATATCTCAAACGGGATGGAAATGACGGTCAATTTTCGTCAAAATCGACGAAATCATCGCGATTTGCGAGCCGTTGGGCTTGTTTCGACGCTGAAACGTGTTTGCATTACATTTGGCGCGTAAAGTGCAGTGAAAAGAGCGCTTAAACGTCGAAATATCTCAAACGGGATGGAAATGACGGTCAATTTTCGTCAAAATCGACGAAATCATCGCGATTTGCGAGCCGTTGGGCTTGTTTCGACGCTGAAACGTGTTTGCATTACATTTGGCGCGTAAAATGCAGTGAAAAGAGCGCTTAAACGTCGAAATATCTCAAACGGGATGGAAATGACGGTCAATTTTCGTCAAAATCGACGAAATCATCGCGATTTGCGAGCCGTTGGGCTTGTTTCGACGCTGAAACGTGTTTGCATTACATTTGGCGCGTAAAGTGCAGTGAAAAGAGCGCTTAAACGTCGAAATATCTCAAACGGGATGGAAATGACGGTCAATTTTCGTCAAAATCGACGAAATCATCGCGATTTGCGAGCCGTTGGGCTTGTTTCGACGCTGAAACGTGTGTGCATTACATTTGGCGCGTAAAATGCAGTGAAAAGAGCGCTTAAACGTCGAAATATCTCAAACGGGATGGAAATGACGGTCAATTTTCGTCAAAATCGACGAAATCATCGCGATTTGCGAGCCGTTGGGCTTGATTCGACGCTGAAACGTGTTTGCATTACATTTGGCGCGTAAAGTGCAGTGAAAAGAGCGCTTAAACGTCGAAATATCTCAAACGGGATGGAAATGACGGTCAATTATCGTCAAAATCGACGAAATCATCGCGATTTGCGAGCCGTTGGGCTTGTTTCGCAGCTGAAACGTGTTTGCATTACATTTGGCGTGTAAAGTGCAGTGAAAAGAGCGCTGAAACGTCGAAATATCTCAAACGGGATGGAAATGACGGTCAATTTTCGTCAAAATCGACGAAATCATCGCGATTTCCGAGCTGTTGGGCTTGTTTCGACGCTGAAACGTGTGTGCATTACATTTGGCGCGTAAAGTGCAGTGAAAAGAGTGCTTAAACGTCGAAATATCTCAAACGGGATGGAAATGACGGTCAATTTTCGTCAAAATCGACGAAATCATCGCGATTTGCGAGCCGTTGGGCTTGTTTCGACGCTGAAACGTGTTTGCATTACATTTGGCGCGTAAAGTGCAGTGAAAAGAGCGCTTAAACGTCGAAATATCTCAGACGGGATGGAAATGACGGTCAATTTTCGTCAAAATCGACGAAATCATCGCGATTTGCGAGCCGTTGGGCTTGTTTCGACGCTGAAACGTGTTTGCATTACATTTGGCGCGTAAAGTGCAGTGAAAAGAGCGCTTAAACGTCGAAATATCTCAAACGGGATGGAAATGACGGTCAATTTTCGTCAAAATCGACGAAATCATCGCGATTTGCGAGCCGTTGGGCTTGTTTCGACGCTGAAACGTGTTTGCATTACATTTGGCGCGTAAAGTGCAGTGAAAAGAGCGCTTAAACGTCGAAATATCTCAAACGGGATGGAAATGACGGTCAATTTTCGTCAAAATCGACGAAATCATCGCGATTTGCGAGCCGTTGGGCTTGTTTCGACGCTGAAACGTGTTTGCATTACATTTGGCGCGTAAAGTGCAGTGAAAAGAGCGCTTAAACGTCGAAATATCTCAAACGGGATGGAAATGACGGTCAATTTTCGTCAAAATCGACGAAATCATCGCGATTTGCGAGCCGTTGGGCTTGTTTCGACGCTGAAACGTGTGTGCATTACATTTGGCGCGTAAAGTGCAGTGAAAAGAGCGCTTAAACGTCGAAATATCTCAAACGGGATGGAAATGACGGTCAATTTTCGTCAAAATCGACGAAATCATCGCGATTTGCGAGCCGTTGGGCTAGTTTCGACGCTGAAACGTGTTTGCATTACATTTGGCGCGTAAAGTGCAGTGAAAAGAGCGCTTAAACGTCGAAATATCTCAGACGGGATGGAAATGACGGTCAATTTTCGTCAAAATCGATGAAATCATCGCGATTTGCCAGCCGTTGGGCTTGTTTCGACGCTGAAACGTGTTTGCATTACATTTGGCGCGTAAAGTGCAGTGAAAAGAGCGCTTAAACGTCGAAATATCTCAAACGGGATGGAAATGACGGTCAATTTTCGTCAAAATCGACGAAATCATCGCAATTTGCGAGCCGTTGGGCTAGTTTCGACGCTGAAACGTGTTTGCATTACATTTGGCGCGTAAAGTGCAGTGAAAAGAGCGCTTAAACGTCGAAATATCTCAGACGGGATGGAAATGACGGTCAATTTTCGTCAAAATCGATGAAATCATCGCGATTTGCGAGCCGTTGGGCTTGTTTCGACGCTGAAACGTGTTTGCATTACATTTGGCGCGTAAAATGCAGTGAAAAGAGCGCTTAAACGTCGAAATATCTCAAACGGGATGGAAATGACGGTCAATTTTCGTCAAAATCGACGTAATCATCGCGATTTGCGAGCCGTTGGGCTTGTTTCGACGCTGAAACGTGTTTGCATTACATTTGGCGCGTAAAGTGCAGTGAAAAGAGCGCTTAAACGTCGAAATCTCTCAAACGGGATGGAAATGACGGTCAATTTTCGTCAAAATC